>BMAO01026848.1:0-13970 GCA_019973975.1 Trichonephila clavata | reverse complement strand
TATATAAGTGTTAAAAATCCACTTTTGGGGGAAAACCTAGTTATATGCTAACATTCACTGAAAAAAAACATTCAAAAAGAAAATAATACTATTTGATAAAAACATTTAATTTTTTTTAATTTTAATTTTATAGTTTTTCATTCCACTCTGTGTTAAAATTATTTAAACACATATCTGCGAAAAAATTATATTATACAAAACTAACTTATTAATTATTTTTAATAAAATTGATTAAAAATGCTCATTTAGCAATTAATTGTGGCATACCATTTGCTTACATAATGGCAGCACTGAAAATGAAGTAAATTTCAGATCCGTGGGGATGCAGCAAGTGAATTCAATCATTGAAGAAGAGAGAATTAATTTACGGGTGGGAAAAATAAGCAGAAATGAACAAAATCGAATTGTTGAAAAAGATAGAAATTACTTTGAATGATTAAAAATCAGAAAAAAAACCTTTTTGAAGGGGAAAAAAAAACTGAAAAGTACATTAAAATAACAGAGGATCATGTTAAAATAAGTATTTATCAGTAAAATAATTTACGTGGGAAAAATTAGCAGAAATGAAAAAAAAAGAGATCCCACCGATTCGAACTCGCAAAGACACGATCTGCTTTACGGTGTAAATGAAGCGAAGCGCTCTAACGACTGTGCTACCGGGACCCGTAGCGAAAATTGAAAATAGGCAATAATAATGAATGGGAGGACGAAAAAGTAATTTTTTCACTCGCATTTTTTTTTACTCGCCAAAGTTACTGATTTCCCTCTGTTTAAGGCAAATTTTTTTTAGTGTAACCTTAGTTAGATGCGGTGGAAGGCGAAACAGGTCAAAAGTCATTGACGCAAAGCTAATTTTCGACGCCAATGTTTGGCTAAATGTAAAATCGCGTATTTTAAATTATTTTAAAAATCATTATCTTCATTTTAAGGGCATAATTTTTACATTAATGCTCTCAAACATCACCAACTATTTGTAAAAATAACGTACTTTGAAATAAAAACTGTACAAATTACTACTTTTTAATTTATTTCTCAGAAAAACATAAGTTTACGAAATCACAATTTTTTTTTTTTAAATCCGTAATTTTGAAGCAATTTTTCCAATCTTCGTATATGTTACGGATAATATTACTGTACACACGGAAAAAAGGTTTTGTGAGATTACCTTCATAAATGACGAAGTTATTCAATGTGAAGTAAAAATTAAAACTACTTTTTAAAAACTCTTTAAAAAAAGTTTTGGGAATTTTATTTTTTAAATGAATGGATCTAAAAGAGAAAGGCTTGAAGTTAATTAGTGTAGAGTATCGATTTAATAACGCGAAAAGTAATGTGTGGCGACGCAATGTCCAGTAGGAGAAAATATTTAAGACAAGTATGAAAAGAGCGACCGGCGGGTTTCTGCGAGGCGTACACCCTCCTTTGCATTGACCACGCACGGCAGTGCTGCAGTTATAGTCTTGAGTGTAGCGGGAGCTCTGAGCACTCCGCCACCAGACAGTTAACCAATGTTTGGCTAAATGTAAAATCGCGTATTTTAAATTATTTTAAAAATCATTACCTTCATTTTAAGGGCTTAATTTTTACGTTAATGCTCTCAAACATCACCAACTATTTGCAAAAATAACGTACTTTGAAATAAAAAATGTACAAATTACTATTTTTAATTTATTTTCTCAAAAAAAAAAAAAAAAAAAAAAAAAAACATAAGTTTACGAAAATCACAATTTTTTTTTAAAATCCGTAATTTTGAAGCAATTTTTTCAATTTTCGTATATGTTACGGATAATATTACTGTACACACGGAAAAAAGGTTTTGTGAGATTATCTTCATAATGATGAAGTTATTCAATGTTAAGTAAAAATTAGGACTACTTTTTAAAAATTCTTTAAAAAAAAGTTTGGGAAATTTTATTTTTTAAATGAATGGATCTAAAAGAGAAAGGCTTGAAGTTAATTAGTGTAGAATATCGATTTAATAACACGAAAAGTAATTCATACCTAACGATTTAGAAATAATTTTCATAAAAACGCATCTGTTTTAACACTATTTTAAAAAATCGAAAAAAATAGAAAATATCGTTATTTTACAAAAAGAATTATACCGTGTCGTGGCGAATAAATGATCTTTCCGATTCTGTAATTATTTTTTGTCTCATTTCGACACCGAAAATTAGATGACAATTTTAATATGGTGGAAAACGTAAGATTACCGCTCGGCCGAAACGGAAGGGAAGTTCCGCCAAGTAAACAACCGGCAGGAGTAAAACAATTAGGCGTTTTAAGGTTTTTAATTAATTTCTTTTTAACTAATTACAATATCGGAATATAAATAGGCAATAGGCTTCCCGGAAAATTCCCGATCTTTTGGAACCTTCCGCGACTTTCTGCGTGGTGCTGTTCATGAGAAGATAGACGCACATACATAGATAGATAGATACATTTGTTTACCTTCGAATTTTAATATAATATATATAGTTATATGTGTGTGTTGTGTGTATTTTACACTTTTTTTTAGCGACATTGACTAGATTAAGTTAGGTATACATTTATTAGGGAAATTATTTACAAGGGAGGGGTATAAGTAATAAAAAGTATGAAACCATCGTCCAAATTAACACATGGGTTCTACGAGATGCCTATCTCGTCTACATCGTCTTGTTTTTCTTGTCTTCTGTTCCGTTTGCCGCGCTAGCGTCTCATTTCTTGTCGTTTCCCGCTCCATCGTCTTATGGGCCCATGGTTCCCGTCTTAGCTTCAAACTGCTGCCTTGTGAGCCTAGTTGTGCTTTCTTAGCCTTACATCAGCTGATAATCTAGGGAGGATGCAACAGCACTCAAATCCTTTCCTACAAAATTGTAATAATAGAATCCAATTCGTGTAATTTAAAAGTATTACAATAGATCATTTTTTTAGAATTGATCCTCATAGGAAATTTGAGAATAGAAATGAATTAACAGTGTCATTTTTCCCAATGGAACAACTGAAATAAATTTTTCTAAATAAGTAATACCGTTTTCAAGCATCAAAGAAGTAAATAAAATGTTTATTAAACTTTTGTTTTCATGTTGCAACTAAGTAATCTAGTAAAGGAAATTTTATTACAAATAAAGATGTAACACCCTTTCAAAAAATTTTTTTTTTCTGATTCAAAATTCGTATGATTTGATTTTTGAAAAAAGCAAATATCAGGTTCTAGGTACGCTTTTTATCGTCAAATAATAAAAATATTAGAAGTCTACAGAAACAAATGTAGTTATTACACTCATTAGAAAAGAAAACTTTCTCAGAAATCAATCCGTAAATTGAATATATATTTTACATGTAATGTGAAGAGAAAGGAAACATACATTTATCGACATACTCGAATAAATGTACGAAATAAGACAAGTGGAAAAATACATGGTCCTTCAAGCGCTTCAGTTTAAAATCTTTAATATATGGATCTACACGGATTATAAATGGTCAATGAATATTTTTTGATAGATATTTAAGCTTAAGCGGATAAAGGTTTCTTTTTATTTTCTTTACGAAAATATTGCATTTTTTTCTTACCAATTTTCGAGAAAAAGTTAGAAATTTTTGTACTTTGTGATGTGTTTATTTTATGCACAGCCTCACGTTTTTCTTATTTAAGAATGTTTCTGCTTTTTAATGTAATAAAAAATTAATGTAACTTTATTTTAATATATTTTATTTCTTTCATAAACAGAACTTCGTAAGTAGGAAAGTGTTTTAAGATAATTATAGCTCCCGGATGTTAAAAGATATTCAAATCCTGTTAACTAAATACTTTGATTTTAATGCTTATATTTTACGAGTAGCTTTATTTTTTTTTATTTCATTTATTTTAAATTCTGGGGGGAAAAATTGAAAAATTTGGTAGTGGGTATAATTTTTCAAATAAAAGCCCTATTTCATAATTTAACTGCTTTTAAGTTTTTAATTCACATTTTTATCATTGTATGTGATAACTGAATCGATTGATTCAATATTCATCCTTTGTATTTTAAGTTATGATAATATTATTTTAGGGCGACAAAACCTTATTTCGCAAATGGTCTTGTAAAATTATGTATGTAGATATCCCATGGAACTTTCTTTGTAAAAGGTTAGATCATATCCGTATACAGAGGACGATAATTTTAGTTAAAACAGCGCATTCCAGATCAGCGCCATTTGGAGGACTTATAAAACGCCTACACAACTTTTTTTCCGACAGAGGCCCACTAACACGTAAAGGCAAAGCAGAGCTTTTGCGCAATCGCACCCGCTCGCCCATAACCAGGTGGTAAGTTGCTATCCCAACGCGTAATGAGTTCATTTTTTAATTTCTAACGTCCTCCTAGAGGGTGTAATGTAACTCTTCCATTTTTAGTATGTGCATGTTCTAATTTATATTTTGTAAATATTCCCCTGTAAATTCTTCCCTGAAAAATCATAATAAATTATTTCATTTTCAAAGAGTCTCTCTCTTTAAATTATGTTGTCCATTTATTCAAATTTAACCCATACATCGTAAAAAAAAACCTAGACACGCCGCCATCAAAAATAATCCCGCTATCTGAAGAATCTAACTTTTTGGAAGATTTCGGTTAGATTCCCACATGTATGCAAAACTTTTTTCCCGATGTTGGAGAGCATGAAATGCATTTATAAAACTAGACTAAAACAAGTAAATTATTGTAGCAGTTTGAAAAAAACAGAAACATGAATGCTATATAGAGAGATGAAAGAATTCTAATAATTTCAAGTAAATTTTCATTTTTCTTTTTTCCCTGAAAGTGTATGGTCTGTATTAAAGTTGGTTTTAAAACTTAATCAATGAATTCGTGTTTATAAATTTTAACATGAGAATAAAAATTCAAAATACAAATGATTAGTAAAACAATGAGGAAAATTTCCTTATCAGTTGTAAGTGGAAATATTTAGTTACATTTGATATTGTAAGATAATTAGAGAGAGAGAGAGAGAGAGACATTGCCACTTTTTTAATACTCAGTGCATTACATCTATAGAAAAATTAAAGTAACGTAGAAATCCACATATAATTTGATAACTCAACTATGTATAAGTATACTTTCTCTTAATTAGGTTATTCACGATTTGTATCGCAAACAGTAGAAATAATTTTAAAAAAAGAATTGGGGTGACTCAGTCAACCCGCATGACCATTAACGTTAGTATCGAGTGCGTGTCTGCTCCCGGATAAATTACAATAATTTTTGATCATTAGATATAATAATGAAGACTTTAAAGCCATAAAATAGTTTCCGAGTGTCAGATCGGGAAAACTGTCCACTGTGCGTCACCTCCGTTTGGAGTGGTGTCGCGCTCGAAAGGATTGGATTGCAACCTAATGGAATCAGATCGTCTTTAAGACCAGTGAGTATGCTAAAAGTCTACCTATTATTGATTTTGAGATTTTGATGCTTCTAAAATCTCCAATTCATGACCTTTCCTGTGATATAACATATATGCTTATTTATGAATAAGAAGTACATCAAAATGACTTGTAAAAAATAATCAGTTGTTTTGTCAAGCCCCTTTTTGACAGATAATAGTTCAAATATTTGCCATTTAAATTTGGGAAACAGTTATAAAGTCTATATATTGTTTCATTTAATTATACACAATTAACTGCAGATTAAATGTATCATAATTGCAAATATAACTGTTAGTTTGCTTACTTACTTTTGGAGTGAAGTTTGTAAACTTAATAAAATCACTGTAATTTTAATTTTTTTGAAATTGAGAACCTGGACGAATTTTGTTGAGGCGTATTGAAAAAGAAATTTCTCCTTCGACTTTTGTGCTTACGCTTTAGGGTTTTAAATAATGCAGAACTTGTTTGTAGAGGTGAATTGAAAATTAATGAAAATGTGATTTTTGCAAAAATGATGTCAACACAATTATTTCAAGAGTAATATAAAGAGAAAAGAGGTTACACATCATTTAATGGTGCTCTCACTGCAACCGAAATATACTGGGAAGGCAGTAGTTTTGGAAATTCTGAAAAACCTGCTTTTTCATCAAAACAATAGTAAAAAATGATTGTAACAACCAGTATTAGAAAAGGAGGTTGAAAAGGAATCAAGAATATACCAGCTTTCATTATATTTTGGATAATAACTGCTGCCCACTTTTTTTCAAGTTAAGATTTGTCCAGGACTTACTATTTTCTAAAATTTATATTTTTAAAAATGTGTAAATTTACTGTATGCATGTGATCTCCGTTATTTATATGTAATTGTGCATACTGAAGTGATATTTTTGTAATATTCTTATGACATTTAGATAGATATAAAGCAGATTTTGTAACAAAAATGACAATTTTCAAAAAATTCATAGTGATTTTACTTAAAAGTATGTTTTGAAAAAAGTAACTTCAGTATAAATACGAAAGTTTATTTAATGTACAGACAAGTTTTTAAGCTTTAGTATTGAAGAGTTTTTCATTAAAAAATACATGATTATAAATCGGATGTGTAGTGATTTTTGTCGTTGTGAGAAGCTTGTTATACATACATAAAAATATATAAATTCCATGTTTAACAATATATAATTAGTTTTATTTTGGCTACTCTAGAAATCATTTGTCTAGTTAAGAAAAAAAAATTTGAAATTTAAAAGTTTAAAAACTGTGTTTACATGTTAACATACAAAATTCTAATGAAAACTTTCGAGATGTCGTAAAATTATGTTTTCCAAAATGCAGTCAAATATTCATAACAAAACCATATTGATACATTTTCCACATTATATTTATGGTGCTTTATGGTCAACTTTGATGTTTGTAATGCATCAAAACTAAATTGATGCAAATTTTAGAAAATTCATGTAAGTATTACAAAATATATCGCTAAACAAAAACTAAAAATTGGTATATATGTATTTTCTGGGCCTTTTAAGATGTTTTTGTTTCCCATTTTAATTACTTAAAAGAAATTGAGAAGATGCTAATGTTTAATAAAATGGGACAAATACATGTTGTAATTAATAACTTACTTTCATAAAGTGACACTTTACAGAAAAAAAGGCAATTTTCTCAAAATAAGGCTTTTAAAATGCATGTACGTTTTTTTCTCAGAATCTATTTTATGAATACTCCTACACTTTTTACTGCATACTACTGATATGTAACTATATGTACTGAAGTAAGCATTTTTAGATATTCCCAAAAATATTTTGCTAAAAAGCAGTTATTGTATCAAGAAATTCATAGTTATAATTTTACGTTGCATGCTTTTGAAAAAACTAAAAAATATGCTTGCAAAATTTCACTTCTGTATAATTATAAGTGTTTTTTTATTGTACAGATAAGTTTTTCAGCTTTAGGTTTCAAAAGGTTTCTCTATGAAAGATACATAGATAGTTGGTATGCGATGATTTTTGTCGTTGCTTGTCAAGCCTTTCATAAACATAAAAACACATAAATTTAATGTTTAAAAACATAAAAACACTATTATTGTTGTTTTACAAATCATTTGCCCAGTTTAAAGAAACTTTTGAGATCTGATACTTTTAGAAATACTGTTTGCATGTGAATACACAAATTCCTAATAAAAACTTTTGAAATGTCGTATAATCACATAGACCCAAATGCATACCAAAACCATATTAATACATTCTTATAATATATTTATGATTATTTATGGTCAACTTTGATATCTGTTTTGCATCAAAGCTAAAAATTCTTCAAAAACTGATACATAGTTTGAGAAAAGGGATATAAATGATACAAAATACCTCGGTTGAGAAAAACTCAAAAATGATATGTATGTATTTTCTGGACAATTTGAGTAAAATAGAAAACAAAAAATGTCTTAAAATAAATATAGAATACTCTAAGGTTTTATACAATGGGACAAATACATGTTGTAATTCCAGATTTTTGTGATAAAGTGACATTTCATGATAAAAATGCATGCATTTAAAAATGTTTTAATACGGCTTGTACAGTTTTCTCAGAATTTACTGAATAAAGGTACCTATAACTTTTACTGCATATTACTGGCATTTAACTATGTATACTAAAGTGATCTTTTATAAATATCCCCAAAATATTTTGCTGAAGAGCAGTTATCGTAACAAAAACTGACAATTTTCCAAAAAAGTTCACTGTGGCCCTTTTACGTTGCATGCTTTAGAAAAAAAAAACTGAACAATACATTTGAAAAGCTCACTTCAGTATAAATATAAAAGTTCCCTTTTTTACTAACAAAATGTGAAGTCTTTATATTTAATAGTTTCTGAGAAAAAGGTGCACAAATAAGCTCAATTTAACATTAGCGGTATATGGGATACCGACTAACCTTAATGAGGAATCCAGATTCAGTGTTGACAGAGATGAGTATCATTTATATGTGTAGTGGTTTCGAGATGAACGTCTCAATACTGCTTTCGCTGTACAGAGGCGCACTGCTGGCGTAATGGTATGGGGTACATCACATACGACACACTGTCACTCCTATTATTGGACTAAGGTACTTTGAAAGCCAAGAGGTACGTTCATGACATCATTCAGCTGAATGTGTTGTCACTCAAGATAATGTTCATAGATGTCATTGTTCAGGATGATAGAGATTGACCACATATAGCAAGGGTTTCACTGGACTGCCTCCACCAAATTTCCAGCCTTCCTTGGAATGCTCAATCCCCATATTTATCACCGATCGAGAATATCTGGAATTATTTAGGACGACAAGTTAAATAGCCTTCGTGTTTGAACGAAGTGGAGGTGCATTTACAACAATATTAATCAAGGTATCCGCAGGACATCATACGGGGATTTTTTGCCTCAATGCTCGAACGTATCACTTTGTGAATTCGTGCTACAGGTGGTCCAACAAGGTAGTAAAATATCATTTCATTTATAATTTTTTTCTACAATAAAGTACCATTTTACTTTCATTTTGTAATAACCTGCATCAACGTTGCACTTATTATGCAAAATTTCCTTTTATTATGACAAATCTTTCTAGTTTGTCAGATTTTTATGGTAATGAGTGTATTATATTTTTGAGACACTATTAGTTTTTCCTTATGTTATTATTTTCAGAAATAAATACTTGTTTAAAATATATTAATTAAAATAAAATCATTTCTTTTTTTAAAATTCAGATAGTAGCAAAACCTGTGACATACCAAAAGGAACTAAATGCTTGTCAATGTTTTCCCAAAACTTTTGCCTAGTATTTGATCTAAAAAGCTAGCTGGCCATTTTAAAAAATGTTATTCTCTAAGATACTTGATCTGCAACATGAAAGAGAAAGGAATATTTTTTCGCGATTATTTATTCTGTACTGCTAAAATACTAAGAATACACTTTATTTTTCATAGTATCTGGTCACTGATAGACTCAGTAGATTTGTTTGTCTCATAAATATAGATGATTTGACCAAGGGTGTTTTTTTTAAGTGTGTGCTAAAATGTGCTACTCGAATAAGTTTTTAACCTTCTACGGTTGCGAAATAGACTTAATAAATACCATTAAAGCTTAATTTAATCATTTTTCAAATGTTTTTATATATGTAACATGAACGTTTTTAAACTGTAATGAATTACTAAGTCTCTTGAAATAATAAGGCATATTTCTAGAAAATAAATTAAATAACTTTTACAAACTGTATAGAACCTTCAAATATATTTTCCATCAAAATAATCTATTCACGCTTTTGCTGTTTACTCATAAGTTTTGATACATATTTTAATTTTTTTCAATTTTTTAGTTAATATGTCTCTAACATTTTTAGCAAGATAATTATATTAATTCAAAGAAAATATTTCTAGAATTTCTTAGGAATATTAAAATGTCTGTCGTGAAATGCCCTATAGACAAAGCAGTAAATACATTAGGCTCGTAAGCATGTACCAAGCTGACTTAAATCTCTTAAGAGAATTAAATCAGCTAGACTAATGCTTGGAAATTACATAATTTTCCTGCATTATCCTATAATAAAAATGTAGAGCATCCATAAGAGGTTGTATTTTTAAAATATATTGTAATTTTAAGTAAACGTTTAAGTTGTAATTTTAAAGAGCTGACTGGTAAATTCTTAAAATAAACGTAATTTATTTCCCATCGAAGAATTCAATTCAGCTAATATTTTCAAATATATATCATAATATTTTTTTTTTCGCTGGTAATTTATTTAAACCTAAAATATTTTTCATTTGATTTCATGTCAGTTAAAAGGAAATATTATATTTTTCGAATTAAAATTCCTATTTGTCCTAGAAATTACTTGCACTGACAATTTAACCAGCAACGTAATGCGATATTGAACCAAAAAAAAACTCATTTGTATCTTTCCATTAGCCGGGTGCAACAGATAAATAGCCAGAGAGTGTTTCAATCACCGTCATTAACATAGTAACAATTTTTCGGTAGCCAGAAGAAAGCGATAAATTGAAAAATATTGTTTCAAGTGCTGTTGTTGACGTAACAACCCTTTCGCATTTACTGGATTTAAACAATAAACCGACAAATATTGTGCAAACTGATATTGGTTACTGATATTGTATTAATTGATAAAGGCTACTTTTAAATATATTACTGGTGAAATTTGCGCCGTCTAAGGGAAATGAATGAAAATTTTTTAGTGAGAAAAGATATTCTTTTGTTAATTTTATCATGCAACTTATAGAAGAGCTGCTGCCTGCGTCGTGTTTCAGTCACTCGAATTCATAATTCGAGGCTACTTTATTTCCTCTCAGTACACGAGAAATATTTTGATAAAAGTTTTTTTTTCATTTATGAACCAATTAAAAACCACTGGAAATGAGCCCGATGAGTAGGTGGGATGTTGATTAAGCTTCCTTGGGAGAAACTTTATGATCTGTATCAAGTAATGTGCAGACCATTGAGTTGAGTAACTTTCTCAACGCTATATATATCCCATTCCACATATTTATTATAAAAATATTATATCCCACTCCACATACAGAAAATACTCCATAAACAATTGGAATAAATCTAATTGTCAATACACCTCTATCATATATCAACCCTTGTATAATAATTCTTTCAGAATAATTTAACAAAATAAAATGGTACTTACGTAGTAACCCTATGTCATCAATGAGCTTTGATGGATTTCAACTGAGATTTGAGCAGTTATAGCTTGAAAAATAGTCTAAGGCTAATTAAAGTAGAAAATTAAAACGGTTTGACGTAAATCACAAATTCTAGGATTAGAATCGCGGATGTGGAATTTAATATTTAAGTATGGCAAAAGCTTATTCATTTACTATTGGGGGAAAAAATCTGTTTTTCTTAAACCAGAAAGAGTACTAACATCAGTACTCTTCCTTACACGGAGTTTAATTCTGTTACATGTACAAAAATATAAATAAATATTTTTAAAAATTATTTGTTTTATCTTTAAAGGCTATTTGGTTTGCACATGTCACTGTTTTTCTCAAATTCTTCCTATTTTCTTTTTAAAACATATTGAATATATTTTTATCTTTCATTAATTTTATTATTTAATCGTACACATCCATATTAGCCCCTTAAAAGTTTTATTGCATAAACTTAAAGCAAAAAAAAAAAATGCAATTAGAGTTTTATTTGTTAGAACACATCAATTTCCTCTAAACTTGAATCTGTGACTTATAAACATTTCTGAATGGGATGCACTGCTAGCCACACAAAATGCAACACCCTGAAGTAAGCATGAAAACTATATGAAATTTATATCATGCGTTGGTGGGGATGCAATTTGCAATTCATCCAGATTAGAGCTAATCATATACCCATCAAGGGCGGCCGTAGAGAGGATAACAGATTTGGTTATTTATAAAGTAAAGCAATTGTGTTTTCGTTGTGTTTTTTTCTGAGTAAGCTGCTGACCTATGCCTCATGGAAGGCATGGAACGTCTTTTGACTGTGATTACCTCTGTGTGAAACCACTGTCTTCAGTGATTTCTGAATTCGACTGAGGAATAATAGTAGCCTGTAGGGATTCAGGACTATCCTTCAGAGAAACCGATAAATGTGTTGGGCGAAACCAAGCAACTGCGATGCGAATCTGTCATCATTGGCAGCAGGAAGAAACGACGAATCAACAGGGCAGATTGCATCTACCTCGTTGCACCACTGACCATGATGGCAGGCGGGTCATGCACATGGCAGTGATGGATCACGCAGTCACATCGTGAATCATAACGCAAGAGATTCTGTTCCATTGCATATCTTTCGGTGTTCGATCGTACCATTCGACACCGTTTGCAACAGAGTGGAATGTCCGCAAGGCATCCATTGCTTCGTTTATTCTTGTGTGGAAACCACAGACATGTGTGCCGCCACTGATGCAATGAACGGTAGGCATGGGCAACGGAATGGAACTACAATATGTTTACTGTGAAGAATCCTTCTTCCAGCAACATTGCCATTGTCGGATTCAAGTTCGATGACACCGTGGTGAGAGGCTGCGGAACTGTTGCTTTAGTCATCACCACACTGGACCTGCATACAGTATCATGGATTGGTGTTTGTATTAGAGCCCATTGGCTTCTCGTACATTCAGCCCTTGCCATCAGCCATATCCTAACAGAATAATGCGCGAATATACGTGGCACACAATGTTCCAATGTTCTTATTTACACATCAGAATGAATTACTTCCATAAACTGCTTGTTTTATAGATCTATCGCCAATCGAAAACGTGTGATCAATGTTTGCACAACGACAGACCGAGATACACCACCCGCTGCTCCGACAAATAAACTTTTGCAATAGATGGAAGGAGTATGGATTTCTGTAACCCCACAAATATATCCAAACCCTCTTTGTTTCAATGTCGAGGCATGTGGCAGAAGTTTTAGCCCAACTACTGATTTTGACATCATCCACACGTCACAAGAGTCTGCAATTGTAATCGTTTGATCTTTGTATATGCTATCCGTTAAATAAGTTTTATTGTTGTATTTTGTGTGGCCAGCATTGTATCTACGTAAATGTACAATCACATTGAATAAAATATTGAAATTTCGAAATTATAAGAACAATTTTTAAAAAAATGTATTGCAAAAAAATAATATTATAAGCAATTGTTTGTAGGCGAGAAGAAATACTAAATATTAATATCGTCAATATTTTTAAGCAAACATTGATATTTTGTGTTAATGTCCTTCATTAAAATACCAGTAGTTTCAAAGAATAAAAACACAATGAAGAGGACTAGTGATTCATTTTCATATGAAAATTCTACTCCTTTATTTTTTACTTAAAAGTATAACTTAATTTGTTACTAGAAAAAGATTCCTGTTGTAACAAATATTTTCCAATTTTTTTTTTATATTGCAATTTAATGAATCTTTAAGAAAAAAAAAAGAGCTTTAGAAAAAGTTCAACCAGGAGAGTAATCAAATAAATGTGGATTCTCTCTCTCTTCTTAAAACAGATTGATTTTAAAGGATGATAATACTGCTTTAATAATTTCATTTATTTCGTAAAAGCAGATTTATGTAACGTAAAAAATTTTAAGTGCATATAAAATATGTATCTTGGGGAAATATTCTTTTTGAAAATATTTCTTTTTGTTTGGTTTTGTATTAAAAAAATGTGATAAAACATAACATAAGCGATGTGAGTATCAAAATATAACTGCATGATTCTTTTATGGCTGCGAAAAAGAATTCTCTACTTTCGATCCAAAACAAACCAGAATTTATGGAACGGAAATTCTTTCACTAAGAGAAAAACATTCTGTTCCGCAAGCAGTTTTTCAAGTCCAAAAGTTTCTTTTCATAAGAGACACTCACAACTACAATCTTTCCTTTCACGGGAAATGAATCAATATTTTTCCCCTTTAAGCTCTTCCCTTGAATTGCAATCAAGATATTCTGCTGATCGTTATGAAAAGCTCGCAATACATACAATGAAATTTCATCTTTATGGTAACACTATTAATTGAGATTAAATACTTTGAATCGGTATATATCTAGTACATTATGTAATAAAT
>BMAO01026847.1:0-21490 GCA_019973975.1 Trichonephila clavata | reverse complement strand
TAAAATTTATATTTAATTAAAATTATGTTTTAAATCGAATATTTGTGCTTTTAGCTAATTTTCTTAATTATAAAGTTTTTAACCTTCTTAAAGGTGTCACTTACCTCATCTAATGAGAAAGAATAGGTGCATTTTGAAATTTTGGAGCATTATCATTTTGATCTAGTATGAGAATTTCTCTTCGAATAGATATCTGAAATAATTAATACCAGTGAGTCCATTTAATGAGAAATAACGTTTAAACATATATTTTAAAACTCTTTACAGTAAAAAAAACTTCATTAAAATTTAAGTTGATTTAAAAAATTTTTTCATACATAAAAACGCTAAAAAATTAATGAAACTGCATTTTCTTCAATATTTCCAACAAATTTATCAAAACACATTAGTTTAATGGGTTTTCTAATACATTTATTACTAATTCGTCATGACTGGAACTTATATGTATAATCTCATCTCCTTTAATTTTGTAAAACGCCTTTGGTTTACTTACAGTTTGTGATTTGAGGATTTTTCTCTAGAAGAAATATAAATACATATATTTGGTAAGAAAAAGAAATCAAATACATGACATTTGATATCTTATGTAGTACTTGTAGAATGCATTTATAAAAATAAAATATTGGCGTTGAAATACTTAACAAAGTATTCATATATTACTATTTAACAAACAATTTTCCTTCTTAAGATAATAACATAAATAAAACAAACGTCTAAAACTTTTTCCACGCACTTCGTCATTGTTATTTTAGAACTTTAAAATATTTTTGTGCAGTCGGAGCTTTATTTAACATACTTAATAATCTCGAAAAATGTTTTTTAGATCAAAAATTCGTGAAGTAGATATTCATCACGTAGATCGTAAAATGTTTTTGGTTCCAGGGAAAAAAATTGATAAACAGAAAAATTTGTAAATGGAGGTCGGCTTCCGGATAACTTTTGTGTAAGTGTGCTACTATTCTGAACGACGATTTTTTTTCCAACTTCGAAAGTATAAACACATATAAAAAAGGACTTTTTCTTCCACACCCATTCTGACTCATATGTATCGAAAATAAAACTCGTTCGAATTTATTTCCTCGTGCAAGCTAACGGAATCACATGGTTAATGAACCAGTATAGACGACAAATATGTTAAAATAAAAAAAAAAGACACGCAGAAGGTTTTGAACTATAGATAACGACGCCTTCCTATTTCATTACATTAGGCTGAGGTCAAATGAAAAGTGTATTAGCTTTAGAAAACTTGAGCGTTGGTGTCAAAGGAAAAAAAGTAGGATGTTGTGGGCATTTTCAAGAAATATTGTTTTCCACTGAGATATAGGACTTTCAACATGGTTTGGTTTGATAATTTAAATACGTGGTTGGAATAAAGATTGTGTAAACCTCCTTTTTTAAAAAAAAAGGGCGAATGGATTTAAATAATTAAATATAAATTTCTTTATTTCCAATTGATTCACTTTGAAACTAATCATATTAAATTAGTTTTGACTTCAATAATAGGGAAAGTTTTGCAAAATGCGTTGAACGCTAGGAAGTTGTTTCACTAATGAGTCTTCCAAAGATTGAGAATATACATTTCATAAACTATTTTATAACTCATTTTAATGTCTCTTTTGAGTATTGTACTAAGACTACAGACTAACCTATTTTTTTTGTCTTATCTTGCACGTTTTGATTGGTGGGAAGAATGACACTCAAACTTAATATGAATAATTCTTAGAAGAGCTTTTTTATTCTGTAAAAGTTACAAGAAGACTCACCGTGTTGGGTTGGAGTCCAGCTACTTCTTCATCCGTTATACTGATAATGACCTCTACAGAGCTCTCTACTTCTCTGTCCAGTGAACGGATGAGCTTGACCACTCCAGTGTCCGCTCAACGGACAAAGAGTCTCCACTGATGTAATAATGAACACGAGTATTTTCAGGATCCTGGCCCGCAGAGTATATACAGAAGAACCTAAATACAAAAGAATATGTCTAAGAAAAGTTATTTTGTACATAAGAAGAGAAATTCTTAAGAAACTGATTAATATTTTAATGATTGCAAAAGTTCAATACTTTCAGTTAATTTGTTAATTGCTTTAATAAAAAGGCACACTAACTTCTAAATTGAAAACTTTCATCTGAAGAAAATGTTATTCAAATTGATGAAGAATATTTTAAATGTAGTATGTTAAACAAGCTTTCATGATATTCAGTACCAGAGATGAAATCAAAAAACTGTTAAAAGCTCATGAAATTTGTTTTGAGCATTTGATAAGAGACATATGAAAAATATTGTCTTTTCTAAATAAATTGAAACTTAGCAACTTTACTATTACTATTGGTTTGGAAGAATAAATAGAAAGCGAATAAGGACTATAAACTCTTTTATTCGAATATTGGATTAACATTATGGGCATAATTTATAAATTGTAGATATTCTTCAGATATGTTGTTTAAACATAAATATAAAGTAAGCATTATATTAAAAATCTATCGCCGTAAATCTCTACTGAAATATTTTCTTTTCTTACTATTAGTTCACACACTCTAACTATATATATTTATATATTTTGTTCAATATTTTGAATCATTAATAAAATAATTTTCATTCATTCTCTCAACTTCAAATACATTTTTAAAACTCTTGTTGCGGATGACACTTGATGTTAATACAGTTTTTAAGTATTAGTTCTTTAATTAAATTTAATTAATTAATTGTTGTTTAAGAGATTTATTTCAGTCGATACTATTCCTCTAGATGGCAGCACCATTGGATAAAACAGCTTTGTTAAATTTGTGATGAAGATTTAACTTAACCTGAATAATCATATGCTAGTTAGACATCAGAATTCTTTTACACTAGTTTTAAGATAAATTCTTACCTATTATATGTATTCAACTTTTATTAAAAAATGAAATTTAAAATTTAATGTGGTTAAAAAGTTTTAATGTTAATTTAAAAGGTGTTTTGACACTTAATATTGTGATTCTGTCATATGTATATGCATATTTATATATTAACTGTAATTATTAATAAAAGTTACTAAAATGAAATTTTTCTTTTCTGACCAGTGTAAGAATTTAATTTTTTTTTTTACATTACTTGTTTTCTATTGTAAGAAACACATAATAAGAAATAGACACATGAACACAGCACTCATTAAAATTATTTTTTGTCATTAAAAATGTCTTAACATCGTATTTACTAATGAGTCACAATAAAAGTTTAAAAACAATGATTTTTCTGGCGTAGAAATTGTGGTACAGAAATCGTGAACAAAGGATATAGTGAAAGCGCCTTATATTTTAGTAGGACTACATTTATGATCCCCATATAAATCAGAAAAATAATAATATTTATTTAAAAAAACACTAAAAAAATGCTATATCATTAAACAAAATAAACAATCATTTTATAAATAATTATTGGCTGTAAGCTAACAAAAAAAAAAGCTAACTTTATTAACAAACTGAAATTTTTAAAGTTATATATTCCTAAATTCCATGGAATTAAATATTTATTGGAAAACTTATATTGATTAGAATTGTAGAGGTACATCATAAATCTATATGCCTTTCACCCTAGACTCCGTAAAAGAATATTTCTAATACCGAAGTTATAACTACAGCTCTTACTGAGAACTATTTGGCGAATTTAAATTTTTGCCAAATTACTGATCTTGGTAATTTGGCGATAATTTGAGTATCTAATTACCATTATCAAATTATTACATACCAACTAGTGTATCTTCTTTTAATGAGAATTTGTCCATGTCTCCACCTTTCACGAATTCTGGTGGACGGTTTATCTGTCCGGAACATGTTGCTGGAAAAAAAAGGAAAAAATTAATTTTCATTACTTAAACAGCTCCCTTCCACTTCTCTCATAATATAAAATGACTTCTGATAGATTTTTTTAAAAAATGTTTGATGTTTGAAACATGAACTTAATGTAAAATAATTTTTTTTAAAAAAATGAGATAATTTTAGAAATTTTTTTCTGCTTACATTTTTTGTTTATTTTGTTTCTTGACATCATTAGCCTTTATGATATCCATAAAAAAGCATATCTTTATGATTGAATGATTGATAATATCATACACTTAGAGGCAATGCGAGAAGTGTTTGTGACAGATTTCGCAATCTTAAACCACG
Organism: Trichonephila clavata; assembly: GCA_019973975.1. Classification (NCBI taxonomy): domain Eukaryota; kingdom Metazoa; phylum Arthropoda; class Arachnida; order Araneae; family Nephilidae; genus Trichonephila; species Trichonephila clavata. The sequence goes on along the minus strand of BMAO01026847.1, from coordinate 17,346 downwards.
GTTTGGTGAAAAGGACTACATTTGAGTTAGCCTCTCACTAACTAAATTTCCACGTTATGACAGTGGAAGATTACATTAATGATTAATATCGTGCTTAAAAGTAACATTTTTGCGCCTCGACAGATTCAATACATATCATTCCTTCTTCTTCCAATAGCTCGACAGCTTAGGGTGGGTCCTGGTCTTCTCCAAAAGTTTTCTCCAGACATCTTCTTTAGCAGCTGTTTTCCAGCTTTTGACTTTTAAAATATTTAGGTCTTTTTCGAAACAGTCTCACTCCATCTTAACGGAGGTTTGCTCCTAGTTCTATTTCCCATGGGCTTTGCCAGAAAGATTTTCTTGCAGCAAAGATCTTCATTCATTCTAGCCAGATGACCAGCTCATTTAAGTCTCTGTAATGTGACAAATTTTACAATATCAAGTTGTTTGTAAATTTTGTAGAGTAGCATATTTTCTCCATGATCCATTCGTGGCCGTGGAAGCCAAGTGGTCTAGGCATCGGATCGTGGCTAGCGTGTCATGAGTTCAATCCCAGTACCACTGAAGACACACCGTGTAGGGGAGAGATGCCCGTTAAATTTTTCGAGAGCTCAAACGTCCTCCCGTTGGTGTGGTGTGGTAGTTAGGAGAGGGGAGTGCCAGCTCAGGTGTCGTCCGCATCACTTGACCATGGTTCAAAATTACGCGGACCGTCCCCAAAAGCCCTCGTGTAGCTGAACAGTGGGATGTTAATATTCACTCCATGATCCATTCACTTGGATCCCACCAAAAATGCAGTGTAAGATATTTCTCTCAAAAATTCCCGAAGTTTCATCATCACATAAAGTCAATGGTCAAATCTCTGATGCATAAGTCAGGACAGATTTTATGAGACTTTTGTAAAGAACCAATTTAGTACTGAATTTGAAAAATCTGGATTTTAAATAACTTTTCAAGGCATAAAAACATATATTTGCAGCAATGATTATTTATAAATTATATATCATTCCTACTGCATTAAAAAAAGTGTGTCCTAGATTTGAATATATACGGTAGTTAACTTGAAACGTGGTCCGTTTTTTTCAGGCTAGTCCTGGTTATCATAAAATGACAACTAAAAAGATTCTGAAAACTATTTTATATTCTTCACCAAGGCGTTTAACTTAATTTTATCCAAAATCCTTTTATTTAACTCCGTGAATTTCTTAAATTTGCATCTGAAATCCAGTCAGCGCATTGACCTCTTGAGATCTTATTTCCTCACCACAAGTGACACAAAAATGCTCCTCACATTTTACTGAACTGGATTGAAAAAAAATCTAAATTCAGAAAGTACATTAACCTCCCGGATTTATATTTTTACGATTGACACGAATGTACCCATCACATTTTATTGAAATTGAAAGCATATATTACATTCAAAAGTCATAGGTTTCATCGATGTAAGGTAAGGTTTCACTGAAATGTCACTCGTGGGTTTGAAAACAATAGGTGCATAAAATAAGCTCTTCTATACAAGTGTCGGAATGGATTGCTAAACTTCCACATAAAAATACGTCATTTTCTTCAGTTCAAATATCAGTACGCTTTGATGTGATATATTCATATTACCATGTTATTTAGTGAAAGTGGGTTGGATATTTGGCACAAGGCTGAAAAACAAGAGAGAATGCGGGTGCTTACAATACTAGCACGGTTTCGGCAATTATGCTATTTTATACGTTTTGTGACATGTGTAGGGATTATTATTTGAAACATTAAAATTACATTGTTTATCAAAAATAAAGTTTTTAGTTCATGAATAATTATGTGGTGTAATAAATATTTATTATATATATTTTTCTGTGATATATCACGAATTTATAACGGATTAACCACGAATAATATAATATAAGTTTATCCATAGGTTCTCAACCGTTTTTGAACTGGCTTTTCTAATAAATATTTCGATATCGCCCCCTTTTCTAGTGAATATTTCGACACCGCCCCTTTTCTAGTGAATATTTCGGCACCACCCCCTTTTCTAGTGAATATTTCTATACCCCGCCCCTTCCCACTCTAGAGAAATAAGAGTGTACATAATACATGGTGAAAACAAGAGTTAAGTTTTAAAAAATATTCTATTACTAAAAGAATATATCTTTTTAATTTCATTTTTTTTCTTAAGTCCCAGTTTCTTTTACTTGCGAATCTGAAATATCTAGTGCCACGAATATATTTAAATGTGTAATATTATATATTTTAGTCATAGGTAGGATATTGTTGGAATTGAAACGTTACTGAATTTCTTCTTCATTTAAAAGAGTGGAATAAAACATTTTTAGATTACCTGTTATAAAGACAGGCAGGGGGTTTGATGATACGAAGTAATTCATAATAAACTATTACTTTCAAAATAAATATAAATTGAGAGTTTCAGCCTTTAAAGAATCACGTTAATTCCTGGTTTACATATTTAATTATGTTTCTTGGATAATATACGTAATGAAATGAGTGGATGAAATATGTTTCCTTCTGCTCACAGACAAAGACAACACGTGCACTAAAGAAATTAAAATGCACTATATCATTCAATTTTATGTACGTCAGAATGTAATGTAATCTTTTAAGTTTTTCTTCACTTCCCGTATTACCGAAATATATGAATTTTCGTACATGTGATATAGGAATGATTTAAATACACAGAATCAACATAAGGTAAACAGTATTAAAGTTTACTTTTGTTAGTACATAACAAGCGTGTTTTTTAGTCTTTTTTGGTTAATCTGCCCAAGCCCCTCCGTGCCATCTCAACGCCCTCTGAAAGCCTCAAACGCCCACAAGGGGCGTTATCGCCCACGTTGAGAACCTATGGTTTATCCTATTTATTGTGCATTTCAATATTCTGATTACTCATATACTTATTAAGTTTTAAAAAATAAATCTACCATGAAGTGCTCAAAAAGGTGATGTCGATAATAAAAGATGAATCCTTTCTTATTTAAATTACTGTTCACTAAAAATTATTGTAGGAAATAACTGTGTCATATTCCTTCTTTTTGGGTGTCAATATAAAATGATTTATATAACCAAAAAAAAAACTATACTTGAGCCATACTTTTGCAATGCAACTATTAACCCTTTTATACGTGTGAAAGATGATTACTTATTCTCTTGTACTAATAGTATGATAAAAATCACGTTTTATTTCGAATTATGTGGCACAAAAACTATTTCAATAGAATGAACCTTAATTTTGATTAAATTGATACCATTTGCGTTAACTCCTCTTCCTCAATTTCTCAGAACTATAATATCGTGTTTTAAACGTCATAATTAATTGTTTCCTTAAATATATATTCGAATGGCAAATATTTTGAAAGAGCTTCTAAATTTCTCTGTAAGATCACAGGATTCTCCTTCATAGTCATAAAAGGACTCTTTAACAGTTTTTTTTCTTTGCAAAAAGTAAACATAAATCATCATTATTTATTGTACTATTTATTAGTTGTAAATTTAAATATCTGATCTCCAATTATCCTTACACTTAATTTTTATTCTTGTTTATTTATTTTATTTCTTCCTAAATATCGAAGAAGATAGAACACAATGTAAAGTTTAGCTTAAAAAATAAAAATAACTTACTTGTGAGTAGAGAGCTTATTACAAAAACTAAAGAAATGTATTTCATGATATTCGCAATGGCAACGTCTGTACTGAAGAATCCATTGTTTGACATCCCGGAAAATTGTGCTTGCTATCTCATTTTTCCTGCAAAAAAAAATTTACTATATTTTACTAAAGGATGTATTTAAAGATCCTTCAGAAGTTAAAGGCCATAAAAAATCAATGCGACTACTTATGTTTGTATACTGAAGTTCAAAATAAATATGGAATGAAACTGAGGTGAAAGAAGACCGAGAAGAAGTAATGAAACAAAAAGATAGTTTATCTTTTTGTTTTTCGTCAAATATTTTAAAATAATAATAAAATAATTTAAAAAAATTCTTGTAAGAATTAACTTTTACTCATTGGATTATTAATATAAAAAGAGCCCTCTCAAATAATTAAAAAATTAGACTTATAGTAGAATCCGTAAGAAAATATGTCGTTGAATCAAAATACTGAATTGCAATAGAACCACTCTATCACTTAACCACCAAAAAAATAAAACTAGAATAAATTGATCATCATGAAGAACAAAATCGCAACATAAATTTCTATAAGGATTTTACTGTGTTGTTTAACTTCGCTCAGAAACCTGACAAAATTAACAATAACAAAAATGCAGTAAAATAACGTGCTTAATAGCTTCCAAAACCAACATTTGTTATTGTTCCATGAATCAGTAATCCAGTCAAAATCAGGTTTTGTTTTTATTATAGGGTAATAAAACAAATTATCTGAATTCTGCTTATCTATGCAATACTCAAGACACCAAGATATATTTCCTTAGAGCAAAAAAATTTAATTCTAATAGCATATGACATGCAATCTAATTTGAATTTTCAATACATAATAGAACAACTTTATTTTGCTCATTGTTCATTTTCAATTGTACATCTTTAGTAACCACAGTATGTACCTATACATTAAAGGAAACTTCGACGAAGTGTTATGGCCGTGGTGTCAAACTCGCGGCCCGCGGGCAACATGTGGCCCGCATCGAACATTTTTGAAGCCGACCAACATAGCAACGCATAATAATATATAATCTTTGGTAAAGTTTCACTGAGCTGGTTTGGCTTCATCTGATCAAACGGGAAATTAGTAACAACAATTTTGGGAAAAGCAACTGAAAAATGAAGATTAAATGCGTTTTCCGACGTGCAACATGAACAAATCAAGTTCAGATGATAATACATCATTTCAAAATATGCAGAAAAAATTTTAAATTTTAGAACTGAATGTGAAACAAGATTTAGATATTTTAAAACCTTGGAAGACAAAATTAGTTTTTTTTTTCGATTTCCTCAACAAATATAGACTTAGTATTCAGCCATTGTATGGAGGTGATCGAGATTCAATGCGACTCAAATTTGAAGGTAAAATTTACTGAAGTGGGTGTGCGTGAATTCTACAAATATTTACTAGCCACGTTTGAAAATTTTCGAAAATACATTTATGAAATTGTTTCCATGTTTGGAAGTACTTATTGGTGCGACAATTTATTTTCAGTTATGAAAAGAAATAAGTCTTTGGTTAGAAATAGTATTAATGACTCTCACCTTGTGGGTCAGTTTAGAAAATATCCACTGCGAACAAAAATTCACCAGAAATAGGAAAGTTAGTATCAGAGAAGAGATACCAAGTGTCACACACACACACAGGACGCAAACATTCAATTTTTATTGTTCATTTATATATGTTTATTATGATGTATTATTCGAAATAAAACCTACGTTTCTTTACTGATTTTTTACGGCCTACCTAAAGTTAAGCCTTGTTTATTTGGCCCAAGTTAGTCTCTGAGTTTGACACCCTTGTCATAAATAAATCAAATTGAAGAAAGCCATGAGTTATTGAAACTAAATATGACGGATATTATATATTCCTTTCTCTAATTCATTTTATGAATATCAGAATTAGAGAAAGAAATGTGTAACAAAGGAATAAAATTATTAATTGAGGAAAAGGTCTTACTCTACTTTTTAAAGAACAGATAACTCAACAGATCAATAAATGTAGTTTGAATTAACGATAAATTAATGTTGTGGTTATATATGTGGTTGTGTGATATACGGATAAATTAATATATTCCGTACAGAATAAATGGGTGCACGTCACATGTATAAAATATCAGAAAGAGAAGATGGTCACAGAATTAAAAAAAAGTATCAGGTTTTGAAATTCTGCATTAAAATAATTCCAAATTATATTTTAGTTGAAGTACTTTTTAACTAGCTTTTTATTATTAGATTCCTAGTTTGTCAGATTTAAAATACAGTTACATACGTTTAACGCGAAGACGAAATACCGGTTAACATGAAATAATACAACGATCCTGACAAACTAATATGGATTTTCAGGCATTTTTTCTCTTAACAAAAAACAAAATCGCTTAACACGAAAATATGGTAATGAACAAAATACGGAAAATACCAGTCGGATTGGACTGTATTATCGGAATAATTCATTGCAGTAGATGATGATAATATGTCTACAGCCCCAATTATGACAAACAAAAACATATTAGAGTTTTTTCAAAGCTCAAAAAATGTCATTGATTCTGGTTCCGACGATGAAAATGAAATTAATAATGCAGCTCCTATTCCCACATCACCCGAAATGAGGAACGTCATGAAAAGTATACGCAGTTATTAAGACGCACATTCCAATTGTGAAATGAATAACAAAATGGATATCAAACAATTTTTTGACATTTGGATGCTATGAAAGCAATGCAAAGAAAAATAACAGTTTATTTTACAAAAGCTCAATAAATGTTTTTTTCCCCAAAAAGTTTGAAAATTTTGTATTAAACTTCTTTAAGCTCTTGTGAATTATTTGTTTCATTTATTTTTTAAATACATGCATATATACATATCTATGTAAATAAAATAAACTCTAATAAGCTTAATTTTGTTGATATTTGGGGGGTTTTTTTTCAATATCCCTTGAAGCGAAATTCTTTTAACACGAAAAATATTTCAATACCTTCAGTTTCGTGTTAAGCAATTTTCACTGTACTTCTCTTTGCCATTTCTTCGAATATCGATATTTTCGAAACTTCCAACAGGGCAACATTTATTCCTTTTCCCTTAAAGATGTATATAAAAAAAACGACAAGGAAAGAAAAAAATAGGTAACATATCAAATGCATTTCCTTATTCACGGCATGAGATCGGCTCATACAACACCCCATGACCAGCGTTCTGTACCTTAACTAACAGGAACATCTTTAAGGTCCAGTAGTTATTACGGGTCAATGACAAACTCTGTTTACATAAAACAAAAGACTTTAGATTGATAGCTAACATCCGCAACACAAAAACTATTGGATATTTCCAACCACCTTTTTAATTGGCAATTACAGAGCTTCCGGTCAAGCCATGATGCGTTAGAGACAATTGTATCTGTTCCTTTTCTTTCCTATTAGAGGAAGTAAAAGTTGGCAGTTGCTGCCATAATGATCATTTAACCATAAAATTTGATAAACTGGATTTTGTTAAATATAATTTCTGACAGAAACTATTAAAGCTGGGCATAGACGAGTTGCGTGCAAGAAATAAAAGATTCAGTCTAAGAACTGGTATCCGCAATTAGTGTTTAGAAATTGTTTGTTCATTCGGGATTAAAATTTGTTTCTTTTCAATTGTCATGAAACATAACTGGGATATTTTCCTGTAATTGTGATGAATTTATTTCTTTATTGTTTATTTAAAGTTAGATGTTCCCTATGTAAATGAAAATTCTTATCATAAATCTTAGATAACATTCGCACTGAAAATTTCTCATTCAAACGATGCCATATGAATGCATTTGTTATAGATTTTATTTGTTTCAATTGACTGAATTCATGTGACGTCATAGTCACATGAAAAACTGCAATCATGTGCTTTCAATTAATTAGGTCATAAATTCAAGCGACATCATAACATGTTAAATGGAATCACGTGTTTCTAACCAACAGCTCATGCACTTTGTTGTTTCTCAAAAAAGCACATATTTGTCAGCAATTATAACTCTCATAGGTGAACAAAATGCACTTAATTTTAAAATGCACTTAAAACGTGATTTTTTTTTTCAAATTTGAAAATTTTTTGATGAGAGATTGAATACTTTTAACAAATTATCAACATTGAAGTTTTATCTAATTTTTACAAGTAGAACGACTATACAAATCTAATGACAGCTTTGAATTCAATGGAGAACACGTGATTGCATTTATCACGTGACCGTTATAAATTTAACCCGTTAAGCCGGATGGAGAGTAACACAAGAAAACAAAGTGTCTAGGTTGCAAAGATGTGTTAGTCAGTAGTTTTCTTTTTTACTTTCTTTTAAATGTTCTCTTTTATTTTAATTTAGTCTATACTGATTTCTTTTTGTGAGTTATTTAGTACATAAATGTTTCTCGAGAGAAAAAATAAACAATTTTGATTTATTTTTAGTGTGGCGAAAAGTTATAACAGAGTAATTCCACAATAGTAGCTAAATATATTACAGTAAGAAAATTTTTCTATAGAACTCTTTGAAAATGTTCGATAATATTTTAAGACATTTTGTTAGAAGAATTCTGTCAAAAAAAAAAAAAAAAAGAAAGAAAAAGCGAAAGAAAAAAAGAAAGAAATTATTCCAGAGCTTTCAAAATCACCTTTATTTCGCATATTTCATTTTAATATTTTTGTCTTAACATTCTATTTACATTTCAAAAGATTTTCAGTTGTAAGCATACGTTGTATGAACACTTTTAAATTTTTGACCTTTAATAATATCTCTCATACCTCTTAGGTAATCCACCATCACTTTCACACAAACAAAACGACATTCAAAAGAACTCAACCTCTAAGTTTCACGCCATTCTGCACTGCAAAATATACTGCAAAACACGCTTAGATGTCTATTTATTCCAAGCCGAATTCTTTCCCACAGTCTCTCTTACAAAAAACAAGATATAAAAAAATTCTCAATAGCTAATAAAAGAAAAGAAAAAGTTATCTTCGCAAATCTTCTTGTGTCTCTCTTTCCAAAGAATTAACATCATTTCCACGTCTCGCAACCAACAGACCGTGTCCAGGCGCGTGCAACCAAAATTGTCTTCAAGATATAAAATGCCTTTTGAATGACTTTGCAATTGCATCTTAAATCTGATGCTGAGTTTGGTCACAAAATTCAACTACAACTGGAAATGAGCCTTAAATGGGAGGGAAACTGGTGCCGAGAGATTTCGTTTTGTAGGACGAATTAAAAAAAAGATGTGTATTTATGTGTTTCAGAGAACTTTTGCCCGACTTTTCTTTTCCGGGTTTTTATCATTCTTTTTGCGGTTTTCTGCATAATTCTTTCGGGATTTATCGAAGATGTATTTTTTTGCGATGGTCTGTGAAATCTAGATTTCTGTTACGAATGGAATTTAAATGTGTATTTTGAAACAGTAATATTTTATTTAGTTAATAAAACTGGTATTTTTTTTTTTTTTAAAAAAAAATGCTACATATCATTTTAAATCTGTTACATTTTCATTTCTAAATCTGTGTTGGATTAAAAAATTATACTTCAAACCTGAACGCAATTTATATTTTAAAACTAGCCATTGCCAGCCAGCTTCTCTGGGTTTTTCCTTAAAATGTATAACTATACAGTAGGGGTGGGCAGAGACTTTTCCAGGGTGCGGGCTTCTTCTAACTTTTTCAAGGAGTTGCCGGCCACCCAATGTCAGTGGCACACCCAAGGGCTGGGGAAGGGTTACGGGTCTGGACCCTCCCTCATAACCCTTCAATTTTTTTTTTCTAATTCATTATAGTTCCATGTATGTAGTACATAAAATGTAATTAAGTATTTGATATTATCAATTTTTTTTTATTTATTAACGTTAATTATTTATTGGGGTATGAAACGAGAATGGAAGACTTTCAACCCTCGATCTCCTTCCCTTTAAAAATTCTTGTGTGCGCTAGTGCCCAATGTCTTAGGTGTGGTGAGGTAAGGAAAAAGGTTATTTTTATAATAAAAATACGCAATATATGTACTTACCTACAGAACTAAAATAAAAAAACAGCACTTTCAAAACCACGTTTAAAGCAAACAGCAAGATAAAAACTTAATAGAATAATAGGCCCAAATATAATTATATTAAATGATACATTTTTTATGAAACAATTCAAAATACATTAAAAGAATAAAACATTTTTATCTAATGATAGTTTTTGTTCTTATAGTCAGTAGAAGGCTTAGTCTCAGCCAATTTTGAATTTTCCGCATATAATTACTAACTAATAAAATATTTAGGTGGTCACCCCAAAATGTCTCGGTGGTCTACCGGTTGATCGCGATCGACATAATGCCCACCCCGGCTATACAGGGTGTTGCCGAATTCGACCGACAAATTCAGAGGGGTAATAGTTGGCAGCATGGGGCAACAAATCGCCATATAATATATGGTTTGCAAAAAAAGTTAAGTCGGAGTAATTCGCAGTAATAGTCAGGGAGAGTGAGGGGTCAAGTAGGATGAAATGGGCAATAAGAGGTAAGGAATACATTTATTAGAATTAAAGCATGTTTACAATATGAACATTGCATCGCAGCTCGAAGTCAGAAATGAAACGACACGAGATTGTCATAGTAATTATTCAAAGTTGTATTCACGTAGATCATAGCAAAGCCGACATCAACAGAAGAAGGATTATAGAACGCGTTTAAACAAAGCGACGACGATCCGTTCGTGAGAACCTTCACAGTAGCCACCTGCATCTCATACAGAAGCGCTTTCATGTGATCTCAGAAGAAGAAATCCAATGGATTGAGGTGCGGTGGACATGGAGGCCAATAATAGGTCCGCCGCGTCCAATCCAACTCCAGGGATATGAAGCATGGATGTGGACAAGCACTGGAATTGAAAAATGTGCTAATGTACCACTGTGCATGAACCACACGTTCTGGTGCACAGTGCCAGCTTATCCTTGCAACAACTCCTGGAGAAAAAGGAAATTTGATTACTTGCAGTTTGCTTCAACCTTACTATGGCGCTCCAAATCCTTGCATTCACTTGGCAAAAGTGAATGCAAGGATTGTCCTTTCCTTGTCTGGCTCATCGTCATTTCGAAGGTTACTATTATTACGATTTTCACCGACTACATGGGGTATGTAACTCCACGTTCCATAGTGATTTGTCCTCTCCATGCTGCCTACTATCGCCCCTTTGAATTTTCTGTCCAATTCGACAATATCCTGAATAATGTTTTTAAAATTATTTTATCAAAGTAGTTTTATCATTAAGCTTTTAATGTATTGAAAAATATCCTATAGATTCCGCTACTTGATTAAAAATATTGACAGGACTTCAATTGCTTTTACGCTTCTGTAACTACCCTTCGGAGTCGATTTCTAAAAATCCCCTTTTTAGTGAATTTTTAATCAGCAAAAGAAACATGCTATCCAAATTTTTTAAATCTGTAGGTGTAATAGTTCAAGAGATATTGTGATGAGTGAGTGAGTCTCATTTCTCTTTTACATATTTAGATAAAAAAAACAATAAAAAAATGAAATAATAATATAATGAAAAAGGAGTATTTTTATGTGTGTATTATATATGATAAAGAATATGTAGGAAAAAATTATTAGTTTAGAAAAAAACTTAGCTGTTCTAAAACAACATAACCTTATTTATCTTATAAAATGGATATCTCTTAAAGCTATAAACTTACAAATATGATCTTTTCTTGAAACAATGTTAATCTTGATATTAAAGATAATATACGCGCGATGGATTTTCTCTCTCCTACTGTTCTTCAACCTTTTTAAAACTATAAATAGTGATGATTCAGTCTGTTTGTTGTAGAAACTAATATTTTTAATTGCCATTGCTAAGAATTGTTTTAATGGATTGTTCAATATTTTTAAATGAAAAGTTGAATCTAAAACTATTATTCATTGTATTTCATTACGTCAAGATTTTCTGCTTTTAATTTTTATAGTTTGTTCATCTTTCTCTCTCATTCTCCTTTTGTATGTAATGGAATAATTTTAAATGCAAGCGAAATCAGGGGAGGAAACAAGAGCAATTAACCGTATTGAAGCATAATTTTTCGAAATCTTCATGCAGAAAATATAATAAAAAAAAGGATATTAGAAGTAATAAATTCTAAAAAAAAAGATATTCCAATTACAAATACAAGTTTACTTAACAGAAAAATAGTTCTTATTAATTTGATATATTACTAAGATCAAAGTCCTTATAACTTCTTTGTTATTTCAAAGATTAAATCTTTTATTTTTTTTATATATATTCCTTTAAAAAATTATCTTGATTTCAACATATAACATTTATTTTAATAAATTTTATTTTATACAAATAAAATTTCTTCGCTAACTTTGTTTTAAAAACAAAGGCAAAAAACATTATTTTTTTTTTTTTGGCATTGACTAATTCGAAAGTCTTGCTCCACCTGAAAGATAAACTTCATCCTAAATCAATATATTTTTCTTCGTTCGTTAAGATATTTCTCCAAGTTTAATATTCTTTTAAAAATGTTTTAATGCATAACTATTGATCCCATAATCTTTCCTCTAAAAATGACAAATGTTTTTCAATCTCATTTAAAAGTTGAAATAATCAATCACAAAATATTAATTATTCGGTAATTATCAATAAATATCGTACTTTAAAAACCAGATTTTATTGCAATTTTATTTTTATTTAAGCAAATTGTAGGTGAAATTATTTTCACAGAACCAGATAATGATTTACAATAATTTTTTTTATATATATAATTATTGAAACCTTAGCTTAAACTAAACCAAGGAATAGCTAGCTCAGAGAAGAATTAATCATAAATACAATTCTGATTTCTTTTCTGGTGATTTTTCTTTGCATGCGAAATTACCCTATGAACAACTCCTTCACCAATAGATTGTAGGGGCCGTTGACTACAACATGGAACTCACTCAAGGGGCCCCCAGAAGTCCTGACTTATTACCATGTGATTTGCTCCTGTGAGGATACGTTAGGGCAAAGTATTCCTACCCTTTCTGTTGATTTAAAGGAGCTGAAAAGTATAACAAGGGTATCGATGGACTTCAGATACCTCATCAGGTGTATGGCAAATTCTTTATCAGGAAATGAATTACTTGCTCGAAGTGTGACTAAAGATTCACACATAAAACATCTGTGGATGTCTCTAACAAAACTTAAAATAATCCCACAGAATTCTGTTACAGGTAAATATATTATATATATTCTTATGTTATTTTTGATTTAGAGTGCATTGAAACTGTATACTTCTTCAGAATTATCCAGTATATGGAGAAAAATATTCGCCTAACTAACCATTTATAGAAGTGCTTTTCAAACTTTCAATGTCTGCGACCCAATATTCAATCATAGTTTTCATCGTACCCCCCCCCCCCCATCCATACAATAACGATGTGTTGAATTCAATAATATATACTTTTACGCTAAGGCTACAATACTACTTTGAGAAATAGGCTACAATACTCTTAAATGGCACTGGCGTATAATACGTCTCCTTCAACCGGTGCGTTAAATGCCCCAGACTTATATATACGTCTTTCCGAAATACCAACTTTTATGTGCACTGCTATCCATAAAATTATTCCGAAGACTTTGGAATACAATAAAAGTATGTTGACAGTGTTTGCGAAGGATTTGCTGATATCAGAGGATTTCCTTATTTATTACTTTTCTCCCCTCCCTCCTCCAATACACCACATATACGCGCCTGCTAGGAAAAATGGAGACATTGCGGAGAAAATCACGTTACTTTTAATCGGCAGTTCAATGTTAAGTATAAACCGTACAAATTATCAAGATAAGTGTTAATTTTTGTATATAAATTTATATATGACAAGCCCATGGGGTCACTGATAATTATTAACCTTGTTCCAGTGGTGCACATTAGGGGTATCCTGGGGATCCGGACCCCCCAAATCCCTTGAATTTTTTTCGATTGATGATAATTTTTTATATAACGTAAAATTTAATTAAGTACCTTAAATTAACAATTTGTTTTATAAATGAATGCCAATTATTAATTCAATAATTTTATTTTACTGTATTTTGTTAACAAAATCAACAAAATCAGTTGGTGTTGTCTTGTGGTATAATACGAGTTGGGGGACTTTAAACCATGGACCCCCCCCCCCTAGAAAATTTTTGTGTGCGCTACTGCCTTGTTTTTAACTTAATTATCAAATACTTGTGCAGTACTCATACATTTATAAGTGCATTTTATCAGAGTAAATTATGTATTTATTATGTCAGAATGTTATTATTTAATATGTAATTTTATTTATTACTTCAGAATGCAATTTGTTTGTTTATTTCAGTAAATTAAAAAAATTTCTAAATTATCTTTTGTTTATACTTTTCAATACGCTGTCTCCCCCCCCCTCGTAGAATTATCACACCCTTCTAGGGGTTCCCCACATTTTTGAGAAACGCTGATTTATAGGAAATAGTACGAATTGTTGCCTTATTCATAAGGAATTGAGTTAGAAAAACGTTCCATTCATAAATAGCAAGAATTATACTACACTGAAGTTTTATTTATTTTTAATAAAATAATAAACACTTCAATTACTTTTTTATTATAAAATTCCTCAAATCACACACTCACCTAATCCTTCAATTGGTTCAGATAAATCGTAAATTTCTTTTTATCTTTCTCGGTCAGACAGAAGAAATAACTTTTTAGACAACCAAACTTTAACCAAAATTTTTGAAGATCAATAAAATGTGATCGTTTGCTAGAGTATTCAAGTTCAATAAAAATCATCGGTTTGCTTCAATTATGCCCATCATATTTTGAGAAATACTGAACTTTCTCGATTTTGTTCACATAATTTCGATAAGCTACGTTATTTTTTCTTCATTAATGTTTCTAGTTTCCTTTCAGACGCGGAAAACCATTCTGTACTTTTCTTTCTTATTACTCTTGATAAACCAAGCATGACTTTTCCCCAGACTTTGAATAAAAAGTAAGAATTTTAAACGTATTAGAATGAGGAATCGATACGTATGCGTAAAATATTCGCATATGTAGGCCTTTTGCTTCATTTAATCCAATATTAAAACTGTCGCGTAATGAAGTGTCTTAATTAATTATTAATAAATGAACGAGGTAAGTAAAAAGTAAAAAGGTGTTAAATAAATTATTCAAACCACAGGTTTTGAAAATATCATAATAAATCCTTTAATTAGATTTAGATAGAAATAAAAAATAATAATGTAATATTTGAATAATTACGGTCGTGCATTATCTATATAAGTTGATTATTTTGACTAACCTTATTCACTAAATTTTAATTATATGAGTTAAAATACTGTTTTTAGTAAATATGTTATAATAAAGTATGAAATAATGTGTGCAAATTTTAATATATTTTTAAGTCAAGATATTCTTGAATGTTTTTTTTCAAATATACGGTTCAGTAGAACACCAATTGTGGTATGCGTACTTTTGTAAGTTACACACACAGATCGTTAAAAGGGAAAATGTGGGTGAAGTTATAAAAAATACTTCAGAATCTATTTTTGCAAAATATCTCTTAAAAGATTTACAAAATATTTGACACTTGTACTAGGAAAAGAAAAACCCATGAGAGAGAGAAAGAAATTCGAATTCATTAACATGGAGAAGGTAATATTAATAAGTTTCATAAATAGCACAAATGCAACTATAATTATAATGTAATATTCTTCAATAACTATTAACAGGTATTAAAAAGGCAGTAAACTTTTTATAAGTAGATCATCATTACATTATTTTTTCATCAATACAAGTAGCTTCTAATATACCAAAGAAGAGCAATAAAATCTTCGCAGAGAGAAACTTTGAAGGCTTTTAAAAACTTAATTTGGATTTTTCTTTTATTATTTTGAAAATAACATTTTTAAATAAACTTTCCTTCGAATATACGAATGCCACCAGGAGCATCAGCTCTCAAAATTTTCTGAAAATTTTAATGGGACACATTACGTTTTTAAGGTACAGTGAATAGACGAGGGATACTTTTAGAAAGTTTCAGAACCGTAAAATCTTTTTGAGCTTAAGTATAATTATACTTAAATTACTTCAAAAGAAAAGTTATTTTTACGAGCATCAAAAAATTGCTCATTTAAGCATTTTTAATCAAATGTAATTTTCCTTTGATCAGTTTTTTATAAAATGTAATGAAAATATTCTTCGAATTTATTAAAAGGAAATAAAATAAAGACAGATAAATTTAAAATAAATACATTTCCAAAAATACCTTTTATTCTGCAGTTCTACGAAATTAATGAACTCTGGCAGTTTTTTTTTAAAGCCTAGCTATCAGAAAATGTTTATGCATAAATATTTTTCAATTAATGTAATAATTTAATTGTAAAATATCCTTTTTAAACATTTTAAAACCAAAAACTTTTCAGAAATAAATATAACTAAAAATATAAAAGTAAAGGTGTATATATATATATATATAAAAGTGTAGAAAATAATTTAGAACACTCACATCAGCTGGATTTAAACAAAATCAAGCAATTATTGACGCATTTTGAAAAATATAAAATATTACAATATTCATGCTATATTCTTACAAGGTGGCAAAATATTCCTATTGAACAAGAATAAGTAAGTACTTGATATGCAAATCCCTTACAGTTTTAAATGAAAAACTGGCTTTTGTTGAAACTTTATTCAAAAGCGTAACATAAGACTGTAAGAAATGCTTTCAACTATGAGAAAGTAATTAATCATAAATTTTTATAACTAAATTTTAACTATAAATGTTTTATCGATATTCAGTTATGCATTAAACGGTAATAAAATTATAAATACATATATTTAAATCCTAATTACATTCATTGATGGAGTAAAAGGACACCAGATTTCACAAACGTAAAGAAAAAAAAATCACACACATATCCGCAAGCTACATTTTTAACAGCTTAATTTTTCAAACAGCTTAGCACTATCAAAAGTTATTCTAAGAATAAATAATTCATAACTCAAAGTAATTGCAAAAATCATTAAAACAAAACGACTGAATCTATTAAAAAAAATTTGTGAAATTCCCACATACTCAGCATTATTTTTAGTTTAAAGTTCAGTTATTTTACTGTTGAATGGATAAAGTTAATCATACGACAGAATTTATCGATTTTTAATCATTCCTATTTTGATTTTGATTGACAGAGGACAATTCTTTTACTTTTCAGTTCATGGATCATCTTTTCCTTTTCTCATGCTTCTTTAAACTGACGGAGGAAATAAGTAAAAAGTGAGATGAACTTCCGCAAACGAGGTCCAACTCACCAACGCGTTTTTTCAACTTGAAACACCATTGTCCAAAAAGAAGATGACAGCCCTGATGAAAAACAAAAGCTTTTAGTGCTCAGGGAAAAAGCTTGTTTCAATACCCGTGACCCGATTGCCTCGAGAAACGACCGGTGTTGCCACCGTAGAAGGCGGAAAAAAAGAAAGAAAATTATATTCAAGACGAAGAATTGTGGAGAAAAAATGCTTTTCATGCTGGCATTCCGACGTGAACTTGCGAAAGATGGGTGGGTTTGAGAACTGGTTTGGATGATTAACCGTAGTACTGGAAACATTAAATAAAACTCCAGTTGTTGTGGAATGGCAGCATTTGAGTTAATTCGAAAAAGTGTTATTTTATTTGAATTTATATATTCATCTATTTATTGGCGAAGGAGTCACGTTTTATAAA
>BMAO01026846.1:45617-126763 GCA_019973975.1 Trichonephila clavata | reverse complement strand
TTAATTGTGCTTTTTTAACATGGTGGTAAAGTGATTTTTTAAAATTCGAAGTCGTTATAAAGAAGCAGGTGTTAGAGGAGCAGCTGTTCGTAGTGCTAAGTTAAGATTTTCATTGTGTTTTAATCGGACTTAAAACTTTAAACGCGTTTTTCTCAAAACTGTGTTTTTCAAGCTTTCCTCCATCATATCTCAAGAATGGTTTGACCGAAAGACTTCAAATTTATAGGGTATACTCAGCACATGTACACGCACCAAATGGTTTATGATCATTTCAAAATTCAAAAAATTTCTATTTTTTATTACAAAAACATAACAAAAAAAACCCCATGAAATTCGAAAGTTTTTCTTCAGAGGTCGGCCAAAATTTTAATTTTTGATATTTTCTATTGAGTATAGTCCATTCTGTGCATTTAAGCTTATAGATTAAAACACCGTTATTTTTTTTATTTCAGATAAGCCAATCAGCTGGAATTGTGGAGGAAGTGAGCGTCCATTTTCCTTTCAGAGCGCTATAGCTCACGTTCTGTTGCATAATTTTGGCTAAACATTTATATACATACTCTTAAAATACATATAAATAAATGAGGAAAAACTTAAAGTTCTACCTTTTTACTGGTCGTCAAAAAAAAAAAATTCCCTAAGAATGCTTAAAAAACAGGTCGTCACATGGGTGTAACCCCATAATTGAACGGAATTCTTATTCCGTCTTTACTTCCGCACCTTGACAGAGCCAAATGCAATTGTCCATGAGTAAATACTGTTTCCTTATATTTTTCACATAAGCCGACTTTTTCAAAACTCTGCCTCTGTGATTCATTAACAGTCATGGTAAATGCCAATCCAGGGAATTGCGTACGGTTCAGTGCGAATGGCATGTCCAAGTCGCTTCGAATGGTAACTGAGAACTGTAGAATTCCAACCATTTAAAATGATACAAAAGGTGGATTATATAAGAAGAAATTTGCTTACGTTGTCCCTGTAAAACGGTGCTGAAGAGTATAAGTAGCAGGATGAAGAAACTGATTTTTAAAGAATTTCAAAATAACAAAAGGAAAAAAAAATTAAAAGAAGCGAAAGCAGCAAAAAAATGTAAAATAAATAAATGAATAATTTGAGACCAAAAGAAGAGTTAAATACTAAAAAAACGACTTTATTTTGAGATGTGAAAAAAATTAGGAAACATGAAAAAGTAGAAATTCCCAATTTTCTACCATTAAGAAGAATTTTGCCAGAATTCTTGTTATGTCAGTTGGAGTTCACACCATAAGATCCACAGTAAAAAAATTCGGCCACCCAATTAATAATCTTTTTTGGAAAAAGTTGTTACGTCTTTACCAGATTTATCACATTTCCCCCATTGAGCGAAATCAGTAAAATCTCAACTAAGGTTGAAAAAAAGAAATTCAATCCCTTAAAAAAATAAAATTGACCAAAAGAGCGAATTTTGTAAACCTATTAACCCGTAATAATTTAACATGAACACTCTCATACTCTTTTAAAAAATAATCCTTATACTCACCAGTAATTTCTGAGATATCTATTATTCAACGGAAATTACAAAAATAGAATACTGCAACAAAATAGCGTCCAATATAAAACGGCTAAATATTTTTTAAAAAATCGAATTGTTTTAAATTAATAGGGTTACCCCAATAAAAATAAACCAAAAAAGTAAAGATCATATACGTAAATACTATAGCAAACACTTTACCAACAATAAAAATCATTACAACCATATGTAATGTTATCTCCCATCTTGGCGAAAATTAGAAACAATATGGCGGGTAACGACCTAATATTAAATTAGTACCTTATACGTACACGATTTATTCGCACTATATTTTTCCAAATTTGTTATACTTCTGTAAAAGATGCCTGAGGATATAATGAACCAAAACATTTTTTTTCTCTAAATAGTACTCAATGTTTTAAATATAATTTTATATATGAAAAAAATAGAATATTATAAAAAAAAATTGTTCTATAATTTGTTTAAAGGAATTATCCAGTGATTTTCGTCAAATAATTCGTTAAATATGTTTTGTGCATCATTTTATATATGTGTGTGTAAAATATTTTATATATTTATGTAATGTTATTAAAAAAATAGTATCTAAATGAAAATATATATTATGAGATATACAAAAGTTTATATCGATGTGCAACTAAAAAGATTACGAAAAAAAAATTAGCTAAAAAAGGTTATTGTGTTGTAGTTCTACAGAGTAACTAAAGTATTATTATTATAGGCATACAGAAAAATCTAAGCTCTATTGGAAATATTACAATTATATTTCACAGAAACGGAGTCTAAATTACGGTTTATTACTACTTCGAGTATGTCCTGAAAACCTTAAGAGCTCGAAGATTTGAAATGACATCTGATTGCACGAAATTAAATATTTCGATTCTATTTAACTTCATAAAAAAAGTTAATAGCATACACAGCCTTCAATAGCACAGACTTTTTTACTTAAAAATATGTTGATGAAATCATAAAATATACCACTACTGAGATACAACAAAAACTGTCTAATCATTGGAAACTGTCTAGAAATAACTAAAAAATAAGTTTCGACTCACTAATACTGTATGATTGCTTACCGATCATATCATTAAAACCTTTCTGTGCAAAAACGGTGTAATCTGACGATTTTATTGTATTAGCTGCTATTTATTGTATTTATCCTGCTTTAGAAAACCATCTTCGTTTCGGAAGCTCACGTATTTAATTTTATCCATATGCCTTTACCCTGCGTTTGGTGTTCGTCCTCACTTAGGATTCTGATTCATAGTTCTAATCTGTCTTGGAAACCGTCCTCGCTTGGGAAGCTCACGTTTTTATTGCATCCATATACCTTTACCCTGTCTTTATACACCATCCTCACTTAGGATGCTGACGCATAGCTTTACCCTGTCTTTGGAAACCGTCCTTGCTTAGGATGCTGACGCATAGCTTTACCCTGTCTTAGGAAACCGTCCTTGTTTAGGATGCTGACGCAGAGCCTTACCCTGTCTTAGGAAACCGTTCTCGTTTAGGATGTTCACGCATAGCTTTACCTTGTCTACAGACACCGTCTTTATTTAGGAAGCTGACGGTTTTATTGTGTCCACATAGTTTTACCCTGTCTTCGAACATCGTTTTAGCTTAAGAAGCTAACGGTTTTATTGCATCGACATCGCTTTACTTTGTTTTCGGATATCGTTTGCGAATGAATTGCTAAATTATTTTGCGCTCATTTTATTAATAAAAAATATGCTCATATTATCTTTCAGTAAATAAAGTGTAAGGAATCGATGCAATAGCCACGTGTGATAAAAAGATCTTAGTGCTAGTGTCTTGTAATTTTCCATTAATTATTATATTTTAAATTACTTTCAAATAATAATTCACCAGTTAAATATATTAATTTTCTAATTTACAGTAAACATTTTCTTCACCAGAATATTATCTTTAAGAAATGTTTGAAGTAAAATTTTAAAACTGTATTTTTTTTCCCTTCAATTTTAAAAGTAGCTTATAAATATTTCTAAAGACAGACATGTTTTTTAACTTTTCTTTATTTTTGACTTTTTAAAATAATTTGATAAAAAAACTTTATTGTTCAATTTTTGAATTGGTAAACTATAATTTTAAGCTTTAACTACAAAAATTTAGTATCAAATTCATTTGTACATCAAAGATTGTCCATGCTTAGTATCAATATGAATAAGTCAGTTTAAAACTGAGTAATAAAATGAAAAGAAAAAAAAACATCTAATATACAAAATGCTTGAAATTATACATATATGAGGGATCCTAGAATTTTGATCGGATACTTCAGAAATTTGTAAGAAAAACCTTGAAGCTGAATTTCCAAAATTTTACTTAGAGAAAAATACCTATTCAATACCAATCAAAATTTCTCTTTTTATAAATCGCATTTAAATCTAAATATATAATAAAATCTGTTTTTTACTTTTAAAGTTCGTTAAAATTAAAAATGTATACAGTGGCTCTCAAAAGTTTTCGTACACTTCAAATTTTCTAAAAAAATTAATATTTTTGACTAATAAAGATTAATATACCGGAATTAATTATCAGAAAATTCAGCATTGATGGAAAATTGGATAGTAAGATAGTAAATTCAACACATTTTTGCTTCAGATAGGAGTATAATAGTTTGGAGATGAAAAAACCGAAGAGCTTAATTCCAAGAATTTCGTTGGAACAATGAAGCATGGTAGTGTGAAGATGTTCGTGTGTGAAACAGAGAAAGGGGGGAGGGTACATCAGATTCAAGATTAGGTATTTTCGTATTTTTGATGGTAAAATTAAATATTTTAAAGAATAATTTGAAGCTATCCATCCAAACCTTGGATACTGGAGACAAATTCCTTTTTTAAACAGGTAATAATTCCCATCGTACTACTCTTAAAATACGCTTCTAATGTCTCTGTAACTGTCCCAAAATTCTGAAAATAACTCCTCTATCACTTGATTTAAGCCCAATAAAACGTATTTGAAGCTAGAGTAGAAGACAGGACATATAAAAACAAAAAGAGAGCTAAAAACAATAATCACAGAAGAATGGAGGAACATTGATACAGAAATCACAAAAAATGGATGAAATCTATACCAAGACATTTAAAAGTAGTACTGTGGACGCTAAAAGATATCCTATCAAGTACTAAATTAATAGAAAATACAATAAATAAAACTATGTTCCGGTGTTTTTTTAAGTGTACATGGTGTAATTTTTTATTAATTTTTGATCATTAATTTTTCAAGATAATATTTATACTATGTTTTAAAAACTGATAATGTCTTTCTAATAATAACAAGTTACGGATAGAAAAAATTACAATTTCAATATATAAATTTTTACTAGGAGAAAACATTAATTGTCTTAGAAAATTGCAAGAGGGCGAACACTTTTGAGATACACTGCAGAAGATGGGAAAAGAGTGCCAAATCTTAATTTTCGAATATTGATTCTCATACTTTTAAATAAATTTATTAAATATTAATATACTCAGCAACCTTTTTTTTTTATTTTTGCGCTCAGTCGATGTTTAAAGTATTGTTTCAGGAAGTTTTGTTTGTTTTTATATCAAAAATATTCTGCTTAATAAAGTAAGGAAACAACGAATGCAATTCGATTTTTCGTTTTTATTATTAAAAGTGAGATAACACCTGCTAAATTAGTAATTTTATCCAGTTGGACTGCTTACTGTTCGTTTATAAATTGCTTTTGAGAAAGGAAAATGGAGTTTATAACAAGAGTGTAAAATTGTTCGTCCGATAAAGCTAATTCGAAAAAAGAAAAGATTTATTGTGAAAAGAGAAGTGTGCAGAATCTACGCTTGAGCTCTGTAATAATTTCTATAAAATTCAATCCATTTTTTTTCCTCTTCGACTTTAACAGACTACACAGAGCAGCTGGTTTGAAAGGCCATTCTGCGAAAAGTAATTTTATGGGAGACCAAGGAATGGAAAATTGTGGCTTTGATTCCTCAAATCAATGATAAAGCAGCTAATATTTTATTACAGCCTTATGTTGTTTGCAGATGAGGGTCAATTTCCATTTTCGATTCTAATACGCATACAAAAGAATAAAGAAAGAAAAAAAATATAATTTAATCATCACATCTTATTTGGAATAGTGTATCATGGTAGTAAAATGAATAAATAATGAATTAAAAAACGTTTTAACTGATGCAGTGAAAATGATAAATTTTTTAAAGGTAATGATTTCCAGATTATTTGTTTTATCATGAGCAGAATTATCCAGAAAATATAGAACCCTGCTTTTACATTTGGGATTAAGATTAATTTTAAATGAATCAAGTCATAGCAATATGCTTTAATTATGTGGTGAAATATGGTTGCGGAGCTTATCTTATTTAGCAGACATAATTGCTGTTCTAAATGAAGTAAATATATTGAATGTACATATTATAAAAAAAATTAAAGAAAAAATGAATGCATTGGTTTCAGAATTAACAGCAATTTGTATCCCAAACAGGATGACGGACAAGGTTATGAAAAACTAGCAATTTTCTAATAAATTAATTTTAATGAAAATTTTCAGATGTGTATAATGGATCACAATTTTTCACTTAAAAATGTAAGAGAATATTTTTCAGGAGAGAAAACTAAGCACACGAATGAATAAAAAATTCTTTCGAGTACTATAATACACATCATAAGACTTGCTTCACATAGTTAAAGATATTTAAATGTTTTTTTCTTTCAAATAGGGCTGCGGATTGGTAATAACCACTGCAGACCTGATATATTCTCCGAGAACTGGTATCACTTTTTAGTGGGCACCATTTTGGTGGATACCAATGGCCACAATGTTATTTTGACGCCCAGTTTCCACCCCAAAGGGGCACCTGAGATCTGACGATGTGAAATTGTACCAGGAATTTAACTTCTCCGAGAGTACTCAAGCCAAACATGCATTCTGGGAATCTTTAACAGGTCACATAATCATACGACATGGACGCTGTTGATTTTTTGCATCATGAAAATCCAGCTACTTGGGCCGGAGTCAAACCCTCAAACTTGGGAGCTGATGTCTAGCGTCTAACCAACTACGCCCCCCCTTCGTAGCATTTAAATGTTTCTCGGAATGAATATTAACGTGAAAAATATTTTACCGTATTTGGTAACTAAGACAAAATATAGAATCAAATTAAAAGCAGAATATGAAATGTGACTGATTTCAACTTGAACAGAGCTACATTGAAGAGCCAAAGAAACTGGTACCGGCATACGTATGCAAATAAAGAGATATGGAACCAATCAAAGTACGGCACTGCTGTCGGCAAAGCCTAAAAAAGACAATGATTTTCTGGCACAGTTGTTAGATAAGTTACTGCTGCTACAATGGCAGGTTATACAGATTTAAGTGAGTTTGAACATGGTGTTATAGTCCGCGCACGAGAGATGGGACATAGAATCTCCGAGGTAGCGATGCAATTTGGATTTTCACGTATAACCATTTCCCGAGTGTACCGTGAATATCGGGAATCCTGTAAAGCATCAAATCTACGACATCGTTGCGGCCGGAAAAAGATCATGCCAGAACGGGACCAACGACAACTGACGAGAATCATTAAGCATGACAGACATGCAACCCTACCGCAAATTGCAACAGATTTTAATGCTGGGCCATCAACAATGTCACCGTGGGAACCATTCAATGAATCATCATCGATATGAGATTTCGGAGCCAAAGGCCCACTCGTGTACCCTTTTTGACTGCACGACACAAAGCTGTACGCCCCGCCTGGGCATGTCAACACCGACATTGGACTGTTGATGACTGGAAACAGTTTGCCTGGTCTGACGAGTCTCGTTTCCAATTAAATCAAGCTGATGGACATGTACGGGTATGGAGATAACCTCATGAATCCGTGAACTCTACATGTCAACAGGGGACTGTTCAAGCTGATGGAGGCTCTGTGATGGGCGCGTGCAGTTGGCGTGAAATGGGACGGTCTAGATACGGCACTGGCAGGTGATAGGTACGTAAGCATCCTGTCTGATCACCTGCACCCATTCATCTTCATTGTGCATTTCGACGGACTTGGCGAATTTCAGCAGGACAATGCGACACCCCATAGGTCCAGAATTGCTACAGAGGGGCTCCATGAGCTCTCTTCTGAATTTAGACACTTCCACTGGCCACCAAAATCCCCAGACATGAGCATTATTGAAATTATCTGAGATTCCTTGCAACGTGCTGTTCAGAACAGATCTTCACCCCCCCCCCCTCTTATTCTTACTGATTTATGGACAGCCCTGCAGGATTCATAGCGTCAATTACTTCCAACACTACTTCAGATATTAATCGAAACATTTATTAATGAACTTAAAAAGTTGTAGTTGAAGAAATACTCTATTTTTTTCTAAAGCTTAAAATAACTTCAAAACATTATAGCATTGCGCACGTTGTACATTTCAGGTTTCGTAAAAAGGGGGAGCACGTTATACGGTGGTGTGCGTTATACGCCGGATTTTAAGGTAATTATCCGTATGCGTATTTTTTTTTTCATGTTGAAGGCAATTTTTCTTGTATTTACGTGTGCTTTTACTCTATGGTTTGTTATGTTTTGTAATGTCCTAGCATTGTCAATTGATGACTCTTGAATGATTTTTTTAATCGTTTATTGAATCACGATCAACATGAAATTACATACAGTTTGTACATATTTTAAGAACAAATCAGAAATATCCCAAATTTGTTGACAATTGTAGAGAAATAAAGCACGTTATTGGCCAGCGTGGCATCCAACACATCTGCCTCCGGCGGATACAAAAATTTTCACGCAAAGCTCCTTGGGGGAATTTACAGATTTTTCTTCGAGACAAACGCTGGAATATCTCTTCACAAAGCTCGCTGATGAAGCTTACCGTATTCTCCCGTTGCGAGACAGTCTCTGGAATCCAGCTGTCGCTGCAGGAGCTGAAAAACCTCTCTCGTCGCGAGGGAATCACCGACAAAATCAAATATCCACACTAAGCTCGCTGGTTTAGCTAAAACGACCTCCCTCGTTGAGAGGTAAACACCGAATAATCTCGTGTGGCACTCACGCAGTCGTAGTACCTCGGATCAGTCCACGTTGCCATCTAGAGTTTTAGAATAAGTCTAGATTTCGTTACAATTTATGTTCAATGTTTATATATACGAATTACTTTCCCTACGTTTTGCTATGTTCATGAGTATGTTTCGTAGATTGTGTATGGGAAAAGTTTCTTTTCTTTAATAATTAGCCTTTTCTTTATGTACCGCTATGTTTGTGTGTCGTTTTTCTATATATTATGCTAACTTGAATTTTTTTTTTTTTTTTTTTGTATATTGCTTAAAACTTATCTAATATATTTCTTTATTCTAAGGTCCATGTCGTTCAATTTCAAACAGAGACTGCAAATTATTTTCCTTTCATCATTCTTTTAACAACAATATACAATCAGACGATAACGTACTACAATCGATTGAATAAAAATAAATCGGAGTAAGAATTATCGTTTCTCCAGAGTCCAAAAAGAAAGATTTAATTACTTCCTCTTTAACTGTTTGAATTTCCCCATCGGTTGGGAAGATGCGCTTGAAGTTTCCTTTCGTAGCGATTGCCAAAAATCTATGGCAGATGTTGCCACAGCTCATGCAAAATCTCATCAATTAAATTAAACAAAAAGATATCTTTTTTTTCGATTATAAATATTTGTTATACGCATTGTTTTCATATACTAAATTCAAGTATTTTGTAATAATCTATATAATATATAATTTAGCATTAACAATAAGTTATTGTCAATAACAACTTACAATATTGGTGAAATTGTCTTTTTATTCCAGGTTTGTTCCATTTGGATGCCGGTTGATCCTGTTCCGCGCGAAACTTGTGTCCAGTTCGTTGCGGGATCCCATAAATGGGGATGGTTTAAGCCGATAAAGTTCGAAACCACTTTACCTTATCAGGTAGAAGACAAAGATTTCAACGATAGAACATACCAACCCGTTCCGGATATAGAAGCAAATAGGGATACATACGATATCCTCAGTTGGGAGCTACAGGTAATCTATTTTTAGTTTGTATTATACAAAGAATTATCATTTTTGTTCGGTGAAATAGTAGAGAAAATCACAATAAAATTTTAAGAGGTAAATTATTTTGGAACATACAGTCGGAACCCTATTTAACGAATTTCATAATTTAACAAATTATTTCATAAGCCAAAAATTTTTTTGTTGTTTACATTTAGAAAAAATTGGATTTCTTTTCAAATTGAAACGAACATACTTCCCTTCTACCCTGTGACCCAGCTAAAGGTGTGGAAGGAAGTGAAGGATGATTCCACATGATAATTTTCAATTATTCGCAAGTCAATTTAACACTATAAATAAAATGATCCAGTCAGACAACAGAGGGAAGGGACGAGAGTAGCGTTTGAGGAGAATACATTTAATAACCACTTTATAATAATGGTTCTTCCTTAATATTACTTTACATGGTAGATATATACTTAGACTTTAATATTTTAAATATCAACGTAATACGAAGGTGACAGTACCTGTAATTAGGCAGTCTTCTAATCAATTCAAATCTTTTACAAGGACTTTCTAACCGTTTATAATAATATTCACCTTGTATCTTTCTTGTCACCTCTATATAGTTAACTAAACTCCTAACCTTCTAATTTTCCGTTATCTATTTTCTTCACTTCTAACTCACTAACTCCCTTAACTCGCGAACAAGAACTATATATAATAAACTTAATTTGCATATCACGTTTCCTTCTTAGGAGAAGATTGGTGAATTTTGCTGACCTCAAAGAATACCCAAGAGGATTATTAGTAGGAGGTCGCTTATAGATCTGTCAAAAAATGACGTTCCTTCTTTGTCGGGAACAGGAAAAGACTTTTCTTGTCAACAGCAAATTTCGACGGGAAAGGGTGCGGACAATTATCAGACTTTATAGATGCAGATGAATCATGAGTGTAACTTATCGTGTGAGTTTTGAATAGGACAGGAAACTCTTTTCTTATCTCATCCGTCTCCACAACGCAGGAGATGTTTTAAGATTTTAACGATTGTGTTACATTTGATAACGGACTGCCTATTTGTACCACTGAAGTTGAGGAAACTGTTGATTTATGCCAATGAATAGCGATTATGATGTAGAAATACGTAATGAAACTCTTATCAAAGCTATTACATTTTTAACACCTTTTTATAAGCTTTACTTACATGTAACGGAATCTTTGAACTCAACTTTTACCCACTTTAAAAGGTCAGATCAATTCGAAATTTTGCTCACCTGTCCAGGATTGATGACAATACAATAATTTAATAATTTTGTTCCATTGTCCAGTTCAGGATCATCAGGATTAATGATTTCCCTTTTCAGATACCATCCCGCATCCGGTGATTAATTTCAGATCCCATTTCTACGAGGACTGTTTTTTAAGTAAAAGGTCCGTTTGTTTTTTAAAAAAATAACGACAATATTTTGTTTCAAAAAACCTTTATTTTAGGATTGTATATACTTTTGCCTATTTTCTACATAGTTGCTGATTTTATTAACGCACTTGTCATACCTTTGAACAAAGTTTTGAAAACCCTCTTCAAAGAAGTCTGCCACCTGATCGGACTGCCAAGAGTTCACGGCCGCTTTCACTTCTTCGTTGTCACTGAAGCGCTTCCCCCCAAGACTGTGTTTGAGGTACCGGAAAATGTGGAAATTCGCTGGGAGAAAGGTTGGGGCTGTATGGTGCATGGTCCAAAACCTCCCTGCCAAAAAATGTGTGCAGCTCGAGAAGTGTGAGGCTATCATCTAGAAACTTCCTGACCCATTTTCGAAATTTGCTGTCATTCATTGCTTCAGTGCCATAAACTTTTGTTATCTGGCGATGAGTGTCTGCAGCCGACATGTTTCTTGCAGTCAAAAAACGGATAACAGACCTGTCTCCCACTTGGCGGGCGATTCAATCACCTAAACATTTTAAAGACGCACAGCGAAGCTTACACGACAGCTACAGAGCTGGAAATGGTGTGAATGTGTTCACAAAGGATGCTGGTCAGTGACGCAGAGACTCGTTGCGGCATATGCGTGAACTAGGGAACTATACGTACCAACGGATAGCCCTCGTAGATTTGGCAACTTATTCCAGATTTGGCGGCTAAAAGATTAAGTTATAACTTGTTCGATTAAGTATAAAAGGGTGTTTTTATAGTTTTTTTAAACTATAATTTATTAAATGCTTTACATTGTTTAAAAACTTTGAAAACATACCTTATGCAGCAGGACGTAAATGACACAATATTTTCTTCTTGGCACAACAGTCGAAAAAGAAATCTTTTGAGTCAGGAATCAAAAAGAGACTGTCAAATGTATCTATTAGTCAGTATTTTAAAATTTCCAGTTAACTGGTGCGTAGTAATTTGCTAATAGTATTTTTAGCTATTGAATAAAAAGTGTGTAATTTCTAACTACGGATTTTTTTAGTGGCTTATTATAGAATTTCCAAAAGATAAGTGCAAAAGAAAATGGTATTTTATTTACCCCTATATAACGAATAACCCCGAATTAACGAACAAAATTTGCGGTCCCAATTAATTCTTTAAATCGGCGTCCCACTGTATTTGAAAGAGATGAAGCATAAACAACATTTGCGACTCAAAAAAGACTGTCTATTGAAGGTAAATTTTCTCGTAAATATGAGGAAAATGTCTTCTGAGGATCTAACTCAAGGGTACTCAATCTTTTTTCTTCCGGGCCGCATACATATGTAAGCTATTTCATGCGGGCCGCATGCATATGATGGCTATTTCACGCTGTCCGCAACATGAGGATTAAAGGAGGGGGAGAAATGCTTCAAGACCAAGGTAACATAGAAAATTTGTAATGTGAAAATTAATCAAAGTATTAAAACTCCTATTTTGGTATTTTTTAAAAATTTTGTCACTGAATTTTTCTAAATTGGAAGCATTTAATAATCACTCTTTCACAATTTCTGCATCAGTAAACGGTTTCATATGATTACCAATGATATAACAAATTTCATAGGATGCCTTTGTTATCGCTGTGAAATTACCGATGAGAAATTACTGTTTTGCTGTTGTAAAGATTATTCAAGAAAGCTTATTTATCATCTCTTTAAAGAGATCTTCTTGAAAGAGTCATTGAATGGCTCCTGTGTGTGCGTTTATTGGTCTTTCTAAATACACTTCCATGACAAACCAAACAATTACTGAACCATGTTTGTTTTTAATACAAAATAGTCAACTTCCCAATCGCCTTGAAACAACCTATTTTCTTCGAATATTTTTCGCTTGCAAGATACGAAAGATAGTCACAAATTAGTTCCACTCACAAAATGGTCACTACTCCACTGTTGTCTATTATCGCTAATCAGAAAAAAATGTGAATTTGCACCCATACGACATCGACAGCAAACAGCAAAACTGATTTATTTGATTTTTTAATAAAGAATTTCCCACTAAATTTTTATAAATAAATGAATTTCTCAGAGCAATGGGCCATGACCGAGGCACTTATAAAGGCCCGGTGGGCCGTAAATTTAGCCTAAATATTAATAAACAATAGAATAAACAGATAATTATAAGCCCACTCTGAGCTCCCAATAAGAAAATTGTCGTTCATATTTATCTCACTATTTCTTTAACAAACTATGTCTAAAATTATCGTTTTCCCACATCATCTACCAAAACTGCAATGGCTGCTAGTGAGTGAATGAGAACTATTAACGTCACCCCATTAAAGCAATACGAGGGTTAGTGGTTACGGATCTTGTAATTCTGAGCCTGTCAAATGACAGGGACGACACCTGGGCATGCCCCTAATTATCTAGACTTTCACACTACAACGTGTGTGTGTGTGTGTGTGTGTGTGTGTGTTGTGTGTGTGTGTGTGTGGGGGGGGGGTGGTGTGTGTGTGGTGTGTGTGGTGTGGTGTGTGTGGTGTGTGTGTGTGTGTGTGTGAAACAATGAGGTATTGAGAATCAGGTTATTTTAAGTCAGTCAAGTTTTCAAATCATCGATATATTGCATCCATATTTAATTCAGGAATGGAATCATCTTCTGGAATGAATTCGGTGAAACCTTTGAAGATTTATCACGATTAAAAATCAAATACATTGAAAATCGTTTAACGCGAAACTGAGGGGACTGAAATATTTTTTCGTGTTAAGAGATATTGCAAAAATATATATACATATATTCAACAAAATTAAGTTTATTAAAGTGCATGTTATTTACACAGATGCGTACATATGCATGCATTTAATAAAAGTCGATGAAACAAAAACATTCACAAGAACTTAATAAAATTTAATATAAAATTTTCAAGTGTTTGAAAAAATAAAACATTTATTGAGTTTTTGGAAAATAATCTGATATTTTTCTTTGCGTTGTCCTTTTTAGCATCAAATTGTTCGATGTCGTTCATTTTTTTAATATTCATTTCCCTATTGGTATGTGCGTCTAAATAGCTGCGAATACTTTTCAAGATGTTCTTGATTTCGGAAGAGTGAGTGAGTGAATATATATATATATATATATTAACGTCGTATTATTCAGCTACACGAGGGTTTTTCGCGACGGACCTCATAACTTTGAACCATGGTCAAGTGATGAGGACGACACCTGAGCTTGCATCCCCTCTCCAAACTACCACACCACACTAACCGGATGCGTAGATGGTGTTTGAACTCTCAACAGATTTAACGTGCATCGCTCCCCTACACGGAGGTTTATCAGCGGCACTAAGCTCGAACTCATGACACGCCACTCACGAGTCCATTACGTTGAACACTAGGCTACCGCGGCCACATTTCGTATGACGTGGGAACAGGAGCTGCATTATTCATTTCATTTTCGTCTTTGGAATCAGCATCAATGATACTTTTGAGCTCCGAACAAACTCCAAAATGTCTTTGCCATAACTGGGGCTTTTCACACATTATCATCATCTATTGTAATGAATTTTTCCGATGATAATGTAGGGTAGTAAAAATACAGAAATTTTCTCAAACATTTCATTAAGGTATGTTAACTACCTTACCTAAGGTAAGGTAGTAATCACCCTAAAACTGTGAATTTTGCCAATAATTGACAAAAAAAATTTTATGATTTTGTTTTATGGGCCATCTTATTGGTTTTATAAAAATACCAAGTTTATCATTTTCCGTTCACTAGAACAAAAACTACAAGTGTTTTAGTAAAAGGAAATGCCATTACTTTAACCAAGATGTCATACTTAAATAGGCATTTTACTCGAAATGTGATTTTTTGAAAATAATCAAACGGAATCAGCGATTGCTAAAAATGTTTTGAACATAATTAACTGAAATTTTTTCTGTATGTTCTGTGTAATAGTAGAAGTGTTTTAACCTTCAGATTTATTAATCACCGTTTTATTACAACATTTATAATTCCTTATGTGAATATAATCACTGTTTTTTTAAGAAATTTCGTATAATAACTGAGATAAAATGCTCTAGTTTTTGTAAAAAAGAAAATATCTGTTATCCTGAAGGTCATTTCAAAAATGAATAATATAGCTACACATTAGATTGAAAAAAATTTGAAAATTTGTTCATAAACCTTTGGTACAGAATGGACCACGTTTATGCTATTTTTTGTCAATTTTTACCTATTTTTTCCCATTTTAGTAATAATAGTTTCTTTTTCTCTTCTTAATTTTAGTACATTTTTCATAAAATACACTAAACAAATCTAAAAATAACAACAACAAAAAACCCCATATCTCCTTTTTTTTAAAAAAGAAAAAGTTTTCGCAACCAGTCGGATACCTTAGTGCCTGATGTTTCCCTTATTATGTTCATTCCTGGAAGGTAAATATTTTCGTGTTAAGCGATTTTCGTTTCGTGCTAAGAGAAAAAATGCATGGAAATACAAAGTTTGTCAAGACTGTTGTATATTATTTGGTGTTAACCGATATTTTGTCTTGAGCGTTTCCGTGTTGAACGTGTTCTTCTGTATGCATGTTTTTTTTTGTTATTATTTTTCTCTTTTTTTTACCAGCCCTCTTTTTACGAATAGAAACTGGTTCAAAACATATGCTGCAAGTGTTCTTTGAAAGGACGTATGTGCATACGTTTTCTCCTTCCCATCATAAATGCACGGAAGAGGGAGAAAGGGAATATGTGTTACTAAAAATACCACATCTTAGGGGAGAAAGAAGTCCGAGAAAAAAAAGCCTCGTTAAGTCTCGTAGGTGTTATAAAATCGCAACGTGATGTTTTCAAAAACGGTTTTGATGCCTCTTTCAACGAATTTCTTGTTATTTCGAACAGAAAAAGCGTTAAATCTTTCACCAAAACGAAATGTTCTAGTACTTTTACAGAAGCGGTGGCATTTGTAAACTTTCGATTTCAAATTTATTTTTACTAGTAATTTTATTATTCTCCTCTCTCTCTCTCTCTTTTAAATTTTTGTAGCTTTTACGTTTTTGAAGAAAAAGTTTTCTGAAAATTTGATCTTCCCTTTTTTTTACTTTGCTTACATATTTTTTGAAAGTTTATGTAACAAACATATTAGAATGAATACATGAAATTATGTTTATTTTTTCAATTGTGTTACACGTGGTAGAAGCTCCTGGTACTTCACCACGAGGAAGATTTGGACCACAATTTTTTTATATTTCAAAATCATGCAATTTTATTGGTTATCTGACGAACTAAAAACAATAAAACAATTTATAAAAAAATTTTTACACAATTTATATTACTAGCTGGTATATTCACACGGGTGAATTGAAAAATTAAACAATACAGATTGAAGTAAAAAAAGTTTTTTTAATGATTTAATTTTTTGTGAATTACAAATTAAACAAAAAAAAAAGCATTTTGCATAACTCAGCTGAACAAAACGAGTCTTACAGTAGTCGCATATGATGTGTAACATCTGACATGTTATCGTGGTAAAAAAATACGCATTATTAACTTAAATCCTGAAAAAAATTAATCGCGTATGATTGGAAATAATTTTCTATCGAATAATTATATCTTTAATGGAAATTTTATTTAATTAACACAAAAAGTAAAACAATTTCTTATCAAAAATAATTATTCTTGTTCAATTTGGAGAAGAGCGGAGACTTAAGATAACTATGGTGTAGTAGCTAGCTGAGGTCCTTCTCAGATAGGTCACATGGATGGGCCGTGAATATTCCGAGTGTGACGTCAGAAAACCCCCTGAGTTATTGTGTTTTTAAAAAAAAGAAACGAGTCTTACAGTAGTCGCATGTGATGTGTAACATCTGACTTGTTATCATGGTAAATACGCAATAGTGACTTTAATCCTGAAAGAAATGAATCGGTTATGACTGGAAATAATTTTCTATCGAATAATTATATCTTTAATGAAAATTTTATTTAATTAACACAATGAGTTATGCAGTTTTTTTTATCAAAAATATTTATTATTGTTCAATTTGGGGAAGAGCGGAGACAATAGATTTATGAAAATTTAAGTATGACGCATATACTTGTGATTTCAAAGTATTTAAAAATCGTTGAAAAACGGCTTCAATAACAGTACCACTGTTAGTTGTCGAAACATTTCGATTAGTGTTCATTTCGAGCTTGAGTTCATCTTTCAGAAAAGCTATGAGCGGCTCAGCTTCTGGCAAACTGAAGTTAACGTTAAAATCACCACTCAAAATCATTTGAAACGAGTGATAGTTTTTTTTAAAAAAAAGAGCAGAACCACCTTCGGTATACGGTAAAAGTACAAAATGCAGGAAATCTGTAAATTTTTTAACTGTTTGATTTGGAGTAATGTATGCGACCACCAAAATGACAAGACTTGCTGGTATGTGCTGCAGGCGGGCGTCTTAATTGCTACTACAGTTGGACCACCAGACGAGGGTAGCGAAGAGACACCATCAATCGCATGCTTAAAAATTAGAAATATTAGAGAAAATCAAAAATACCCGTTTATTTAATTAGTTTTTTTTATCGAGAAATCTTCTTTAATCACAATTAAAAATATTATATTGACAGCGACAGGAATTAACCTCAATGTATGAAAATGATAAGCACTTAAATATTTATTCATATAATTCCATATTACTTACTCCTATATTTTTTTAAGAATGATGAGCTTTGTCAGACGCTTAACAAGAAATATAATAGTTAATATATAGTTTACACATATATAAATACATCCTCAGATTTCACACACAACGAGCCCTGAGACGTTAACATTTGAGCGTAAGAATCACAACTTTATTCTGGATGAAGTCTAATAAGACTTGCTGGTATGTGCGGTAGGCGGGCGTCTTAATTGCTAGTAGAGTTGGACTCCAAGACGAGGTTAGCGAAGAGACACCCTAAGGCGCTGAATTGGTCAAATCAAACAGCGCGCGCTTCCCCCGACTTCCTGTTACGCATTTCCGTCCCTTTTCACGAAATCACTCCTTCAAATATCCAGCAACCGAGAGGAAAGATGTTTCACTTCAAAAAACCATATTTATTAAATTTTAAGTCTGTTGTAGATCTAATAGCTGATAAGAAGGATTTTTTTTTATTTATAACGCCCCGTAACTGTCTTGTGGTCCGATTTTTGAAAACACTTTCCTAAGCTGATCTTTGCTAAGCAAAAGTAACACACTGTTACAAATTTTGAGTAATGAACGCTTAAAATAATGTAGATAATTTACATCTCTTTATTACTTTTTGTTGTATTCATTTTATGTTAAAATTGTAATATTCTCAAGTAACGCCGTTCCTCACATAAAAATGGCGATACAATGGAAACATAGCGAAATGTTAGCGATAGAGCAAAGTTGACATCATGTTCGACGACCATGTTGGCAACTTGGAGATGGATTGAACGGTGCAGAAGTTATATGCCTTAGCGCCACCTGGTGGGGAGCTGCAACAAAGAGATAAGACAAAAACCTTCTCCAGGAAAAAATACATATACCTGGCAGTTTTCATAGTGATCGGTTGAACGGTGTTTGAGTGAAGAGAGGTCATATATACAAACATCCATTTTTATACATATACATTATAATTATCATTAATACTGTTATTATTAGAAGCAGTACTAGTAGTGAAACCTAGTGGCTGAGTGATAGCGTATCGCGCTTCCACGCCACAGGTCCGGGTTTCAAACCCCAGGCTGGGCAAGGTCGACTCAGCCTTTCATCCTTTCAGTGGGTTGATAAATAAGTGTCAAGTTCGCTTGGGAACCAAGCACTGGGGGTTTCATGTCAGACTGACCACCTGACAAAAACATCTGCTCATGCACCTCAGTGCCCAAGGTCATGAAAATTTAGATGGGCACAGTAGGCCATTCCCCTCATGGGCTATTGCGTCACTGTGTTTAGTATAGTAGATTTCACTGATTTTTTTAGTAATCGGGGCAGTTGTGTGGTCATGGTCATGATTGTAATACAGTGCTTCTCAAACTTTCAATATTTGCGACCTAAAATTCAATCATAATTTTCATCTCGCCTCCCTACCTTACATTTACCATACATTTTGGATTCAATAATACTTAACATTGGACACTAAAGCTACAAAACGGCTTTTGCCACCGGCGTATATAAACGTTTCACTCACCCAAAGCATCGATGGCCCGGACGTATATATACGTCTTTCCAAAGTACGATCTTGTTTGTGCATTGCTATCCATAAAATTATTCCGAAGGCTTTGGAGTGCAATAAAAGGACCTTGACAGTACTTGAGAAGGATTTACTTATTTCAGAGGATTTGCTTACTTATTCCTTTCCCTCCCCCTCGATACATGACATACGCATGCCTACGTGGAAACAGGTAGTATTGGGGAGCGAATCGAGTAACTTTTTATCGGGAGTTCAGTGATTAGTTATAAGCCGTACAAATTATCAAGATAAGTACTGATTTTTGTATATAATTTTATATATGACAAGTCCAGGGTCCACTGGTAATTATTAAACTTGTTTTTATAGTATTGTTAAATTAATTATAAAATATATATTGTGCGAAACTGAAACATTTATAAGTTAATTATATTAGTTTAAATGTGTATTTTACTTTTTATTATGCCAGAATATATTTTTTGTTTATTTATTTTCAGTAAATTTTAATATTTTTTTTTGAATAATAGACTTTTGTTTACGTTTTTTCAATATGCTCGCCCCCCCCTTGCAGAGTTATCACGCCCCCTAAGGGGAGCACCCCATAGTTTGAGAAACGCTGCTGTAATATGCAATTAATCAATGCACTGAATTCAACTTCAGCATTTTGAATCCAATGAGAAAATATACGATAGTGAATAAAAAAAGGATGAAAATGTTTTGGCTTTGTTCTTCCAAATTGTGGCTTATGCATAAGATTTATTGATCTGTTGCTTTTCTCGCTTAATATAGTTTTCAGTTATAGTCATAAAAAAAATTAATAGAGCAAATTTAATAATTGCTAACAAAAAAATGGCAGAACTGGTAGAAGCAGGGAATGCATAGGCCAACTGAGCCCAAGGCTTTGACCACAATGGGGGCCTCGCCTCGATCTCGACTCAGCCTTAATAAGATCCTGATTCTAATAATTTCAACTGTCAAATGTTATTTCCGATTACATTCTTAAAAAAATTAGTTATTTCGAACAATATGTCAACTGGCTGCATGTGATGACCGTCATCCACGTGGTCGTAACTCATTCAGTGAAAAAGCGGAAGTCAGAGAAACTGGTTTGTGCGATTGTAAGTCATGCACATTTATTTGTTTCGGGTTTGTACGAGCATTTGACAATGCATGGTATGCAATATCTACTAACAAAGATCATAGCTAGGGCTTACATTTGTATAAGGGTCTACTTTTGCGCAGGGGCTCAAGGTCTAAAATTTGTTTTATGTGGTTTCTCTAAAATATATTAAAACATGAATCTCTATTTAAAGTATTTTCCATGTAACAAACTTTTTTTCGGTATTTACCGACTTCGTTATAGGTCCGATTGTACATTAAAAACTTGCTTCTACTAAGAGTTGCCAAACAATGAATACTAAAAGCAAATATTTTCATGAAAATAAAATGCAAGTGCTTAAAAAATAAACGCTAGAATCATTTTTAAAAGTATTGTAGGACATTAAAATGATACTTATTTTAAAAATAAAAAAATATTGAACGGAATAATAATCATAATCTTTAGAAAAACACATCCAGTAGAGTTCGAGTATGAGAAAATGTTACTCACGAATTTCCGAAATCTCTGAGATAAGCGTCATTGACGGACAAATGAGATTATTAACCTACATATTCGTACAGTCGGGAGATAAACTTAGTTTGCAATCAACTCGAAGATAGCACAAAAAAATTTCTCCCTATTTGATAATTAGTAAGTAAAAAAAATTCTTTTTTTTTTTTTGTTTCTACAAAAACGTTTTTTATTAGTCTAAGTAATGTAAAAGTTTTTACTAAAATCATTCAAAATTTTGTGACGGATCAATCCGCGATCCTTCAATTAACAAGCCTCTTGGGTATTCTTGGGGCCAGCAATATTCACTAATCTTTTCCTAAAGAAGGAAATGTGACATGCAAATTAAGCTTATTAAATACATTCCTACTTTGCGAGTTTGAAAGTTAGTGAATTAGAAGTGAAGAGAAGAGTGAATGAAAAGTTAGAAGTTTAGTTAACTAGAAGTGACAAGAAAGATTCAAGGTAAAGATTACCTTGTTAAAGATTATAGCCAGGAAGAGAAAGTTAATTTCAATTGATTAGAAGACTGCCTAAAGTAAGGTATTGTCAACTCCCTATTACGTTGATGTTTAAAGTGTTAAGTCGCTAAGCGGGCATTAAGTACATATCTGCTGGGTAAAGTAATATTAGGGAAGAACCTTTAATAAAAAGAAGTTAATTAATGTATTCTCCCCAATCGCGACTCTTGTCTCTTCTTTCTGTTGCTTGACTGAATTTTCCTATTTATAGTGTTGATTTGTGTTTGAGTCGATGAAAGTGATAAATAAAATAATTGGAACTTATCATGTCGAATGATCCTTTATTTCCTTCCACACCTTTAGACGGGTCACAGGGTAGAAAGGAATTAGATTCGTTTTAATTTCTTTTAAAAATTTTTTATTTTTTTTAACTAAACTCAGTGGTGCGACATCCCATGAAAGCCAAGACCTACTGTGCTCATCTCAGTCCTTGGGCCCTGAAATGCACGAGCAAATGTTCCGGTCATATGGTCAGTCTGAAGTGAAACCCCGATGTTTAAGTTCCGAAACGCAAGTTTGTGCTTATTTGTCGACACACTGATGGGATGAAAGGCTGAGTCGACCGTGCTCAGCCCGGGATTTGAACCCCGAACCAGTGGAGTGGAAGCGCGATACGCTACTTCGTTTAGTATTCACAAAATAAATTTAGCTTACACCAAAATCTTATACTAAGATTCTCGCCTTTTCGGGTGACCACAATAGTTTGCCGGATAAGGTCACGTATTTGAGGCCGGAGTGTCATGAGTTCGAGTCTACCGTACATGAAGACCCGCCGTGTTAATCTGAATCTGTCGAGCCCAAAGTAGACATGCACAGTTGACATGGTGTTTTTTTTTTCTTTCTTTTTTTTTTTTGTAGAAGGTGGTACCACCAGTTTAGGTGTTGTCCTTGTCTCTTAATCATAGTTAAAAATCACGCAACCGGATGCCAATTAGCCCTTGAGTTGCTTTAAAGTGTTGCGCATGTGCAACTTATACGGTGTAAAAAGTCGTGTGAAACAAAATATTAAGGTTTTCCAACTGAAAAAGCAACAAACAGAAATAAAAAGCTTTAGGTATAATTTATTGATTATGTATAATAAAAACATTCAATAATATAATTCAGTAATTGTTTACTGAAGGATAAGAAGATATAGGTAACTGTACACCCACACATGCCTTCCAATAACAAACGAGAATATTTTAAACTACATCTAGCTACCCACTCAGATCATGTAATTTGAGTCACCTATAAATACTGAGATTCCTGGAAACCCGCTCTCTTTTTCGCTTGTGTATTTGTCTGCGTCAACATGTAGCCGGCTGCAGCTTAGTTTGTGTGAGTGTATTGTGTCATCCTTGTTTTTTTTATGTGTTCAAGATGTATAATAAAACAGTGTTAAATAATCACAGGACTGCCTCGTCAATCCCAGCCAAAGAAACCATCAACAATAGCGATCATATAAGGAATACCTTTCACCGGCCACGTCTATTTCATATATATATACACACCATCTGGCCAAAAGTATCCGGACACCCCTCAAAAAAGTGGTTCTGGTGAGTGACGCAATTTGATACGTAATTGAAAACTATAAAAGTGTTGGTAATGGTTTGTCATTGTATTTATGCGTTTGTGAGGCAATGAGTAAGTCAAAGGAGCTTAGTGAGTTTGATCTTGGCAGTATAGTGGGATGCCACCTTTGTGGGAAATCAGTTCGTGAGATTGCGGACATTCTACAGAAGCCTAAATCCACTGTGAGTGATGTAATTGTGAAGTGGAAACTTCTAGGCAGTAAAACGGCAGAAGAACGAACCGAAATACTTGGTGAACGCAGCCGCAGAACTCTGGAAAGGGTAATGAAACAAAATCGCAAGTCCTCGTTGGTGGAAATTTTTCAGGAGTTCCAAAGTTCATCAGGAATTAGTGTTAGCAGCAGGACTGTCCGTCGAGAGTTAAAAAACTTGGGATTCCATAGTCGTGTAGCCGCTCACAAGCCAAACATCACTCCACAGAATGCGAAGCTTCGATTGCAATGGTGTAGAGCTCACCGTCATTGGACTGTGGACATGTGGAAAACTGTTCTTTGGAGTGATGAATCTCGCTTTACAGTCTGGCAGTCGGATGGACGCGTCTGGGTTTGGCGGATGGTAGGCGAACGTTTCTTTAGTGACTGCATTGTGCCGACTGTTAAGTTTGGTGGTGGAAGCCTAATGGTGTGGGGGTGTTTCTCGTGGTTTGGCCTGGGTCCGTTAGTTCCTGTGATTGGAACTCTGAGATGTATGTGGACATTCTGAACAATGCTGCACTCCCAACTCTATGGCAATATTTCGGGGAAGGCCCATTTCTCTTCCAGCAGGATAACTGCTCCATTCATACATCGAGGCTTGCACAGACGTGGTTTGACAAAATGGATGTTCAAAAACTGGATTGGCCTTCTCAGAGCTCCAATCTAAATCCCATAGAACACCTCTGGGACGAATTAGAGCGCAGATTACGTAGCCAGCCAAATCGACCATCCTCACTGCAAGCACTCACTTCAGCTGTGATGGACGCCTGGAAGGCAATTCCTATGTTCACCTATCAAAAATTGGTGGAAAGTCTTCCCAAACGTGTGAAGGCTGTCATCCTTGCAAAAGGGGGACCAACACCATATTAATATGTGCCTCAGGATGCTCTAAGTCCATACCACTGGGTGTCCGGATACTTTTGGCCAGATAGTGTGTGTGTGTGTGTGTGTGTGTGTGTGTGTGTGTGTGTGTGTGTGTGTGTGTGGTGTGTGTGTGTGTGTGTGTGTGTGTGTGTGTGTGTAAATGACGTGGCCGGTGAAAGGTATTTCTTTATATGGTTACTATTTATGATGGTTGATGTTGCATATTTACTATTATTGAGAAGGCAGTCTTGATGTTATTATACTTGTTTATTCCACATCTTGAACACATAAAACATTACAAGGACGACACAATACACACACACAAAAATACACAAACTAAGCTGCAGCCGGCTACATGTTGAAGGCAGACAAATACAGAAGCGAAAAAAGACTTGGTCTCCAGGAATCTCAGTTTTTATAGGTGGCTCAAATCACATGATCTGAGTGGGTAGCCAGATGTAGTTTAAAATTCTCTCGTTAGGCGGCTGGCTAATTTATTACTAAAATGTGGGTCCTAAAGGGATGGACCAGATAATTAAAAGATATTTAAAAGGATTATATTACTGGGAATTATATATATATATATATATATATATATATATATAAATTGTTAATATCTAAGTCCTAGCATTATATGCTCGATATATTTAAAAACATTTCAATAACTCTCTCTACCATCTAGATTTAAAAAGGACAGGAATTCTGAATAATAATTTCTAAAATTGAAATAGAATCACCTTCTACGCTCCCGCAACCGTCACCTTTAAAAAAGTTTTCTCAAAGCCCATTTTTAGTGGATCTCTACTCAACACGATAAACATGATTGCCAAATTTAAAGTCTGATTCTTAACCTAATTCTAAATTCTTAATTTGAATAACGGAATTTTTTTTTATCAATGAGCCCCGTAATCCCCTTTGAGAGTCGATTTCCGAAAGACCTGTTTTTAGTGGATTTCAGATCTACAAAAGAAACATACATACCAAATTTCATTGTTGTAGGTCTTGTAGTTTGAAAACGGTAATTTTTTTTTATCAATACGCTCCATAAACTCCCCCTCCCCCAATAGGAATCGATTTCCGTAAAATCCATTTTTAATGGATCACTTTTCAACAAAAGAAGCATGCTTAACAAATATCAAGTATGTGGGTCTAACAACTCAAAAATAGAAATTTTTTTCTGTAACTTCCCTTCACCTCTCGCAACCCCCCTCCTTGGAGGTGGGATCAATTTTCACAAAACCCGTTCTTAGAGGAGCTGTACTCTATGAAAGGAACATAGCTACCAATTTTCAAGTAGGTAGATCCAATAGTTCCCAAACGGGAATGCTTATCTATAACGCCCCTAGTGGATCGATTTTCTAAAACTATTTTTGTAGTGGACCTCTACTCCATGAAAGGAACGTGCCTACTAATTTTCAAACTTATTCGTTCAATAGTTCAAAAACGGGAATATTTATCTATAAAGCCCATCCCCTCCCCCTGCAACGCTTCCTGAAGTCGATTTTCGCAAAAACCTTTTTTGTAGCGGATCTCTACTCTATGAAAGATCATACTTACCGAATTTCAAATATGTTGACCTAATAATTCACGAACGGAAATATTTATCTATAACGCCACTTAAGGCCCCGTAACACCCCTTGGGAGACGAATTTCACAAAATTCGTTCTTAGCGGATCTGTACTTCATGAAAAGAACAAGCTTCCGAGATTTCAAGTCTGTAGGTCTAAAAGTTCCGGAGATTTCGTGATGAGTGAGTGAATGAGTGTCTAAGTGAGTGAGTGAGTGTGTGAGTGAACGAATGAATGAAAGAATGAGTGTGTGAGTGAGTCAATCAGTGAATGAATGAGTGAGTGAGTGAATGAATGAATGAATGAGTGAGTGAGTGAATGAATGAATGAATGAGTGAGTGAATGAATGAGTGAGTGAGTGAGTGAATGATTGAGAGTCGCTGTTCTCCTTTAAATATATAGATTAGATATATACTCTTTTACAGCCCCTCGGAAAGATTTATTTCTGGTTCGCTTATTCTCTTGCCTTATCTCTATGGTCCCTAAGTGTTCCTTAAATAGTGTTTTACTCATTAAGTATCGACATGTAAAAATATATTACGAGGTAGGATTCAAAAGTTCCCGGATTGAGCCTGTAACGTGAAAAATCTTTACAGTAGAGCGACTATGATAACATTTCTGTTTCACTGCATTCTTCCCCTTTTCTAAAAAAGTTTTTCCCAAATCACGGGGTTAGTGGCTTGTCATGGCGTCGTATTTTGTTGGTGGATGTATTTAGTAGCCACCGATTGAAAGAAATTAAGTTTGTTGAGCAGAGAATAATATCAAGTTTTATGTTGGTTTGGAAAAGAGTGCTACGGAAACTTACGAATGTTGAAGCATGTTTAAGGCAGTGGTACACCGTCGCGAACGCAAGATTTTTAGTGGTATCGACGTTTCTCAGAGAAGGCAGGGAAAGTATCAAAGACGATGAGTGCTCTGGACGTTCACAGACTTCCCGCACCGCTGAAAACATTGAAAAGTTTTCTGCGGCGAACCGTAAGAACATGCTTCAAACAACAACGTGGTGAAAATGAAAAAAACAACTGTTTTGCCACATCCTTCTTACTCCCCTGATTTCAACCCCTGAAACTTCAGAATATATCTTGAGCTGGCACGTCACGTGCAGGATCGTCGATTTCAATCTGCAGATGACGTGTAAATTGCTTCGCAGGCTGAATTAAAGAACTTGGCCAAAAATGGATTCCAGAAATGCTTTGGTAAACTTAAAAAGCGATGGCAAATTCGAAGAAGGATATATTTCAGCAATTTAACTGGTAATATTTTTTAAGTTATAGACTCAGTCCGGGAACTTTTCAATCCTACTACGTAAAATAATATTAGTTAATATTTAAGAAATTGGCTGATACGAACTGGACGTAAGCACATCGATAGAATATAAGTGGTTTAAGCTACATAAGATATATATACAATCTTATGGAGAACTTATGTCGAATCGTAATGTCCAATGTTACAAATCGCTTAAGGTATCCGACTACTTGCGGCAACATTTTTTCAAACAAATGGTGATATGGGGATTTTTTGTTGTTGTTGTTGTTTTCTGATTTGTTTAGTATATTTTAAGAAAAATATGCTTAAACTAAGAAGTTAAAAAGAAATTATTGTGACTAAAATATGTGGGGGAAAATGTGTAAAAGTTTTCAAAAAATAACATAAATGCGTCTCATTCTGTACCAAACGATTATAAACAAATTTTTAATTTTTCAATTCTGATGTGTTGATATGTTATTCATTTTTGAAATGACCTTCAGGATAAGAGGTATTTTAATTTTTACAAAAACTAGAGCACTTTATCTTAGTTATTATATGAAATTGCTTGAAAAAAAAACAGTGATTATATTCACATAAGGAACTGTAAATTTTGTAATAAAACGGTGATTAATAAATCTGAAGGTTAAAACACTTCTACTATTATACAGACCATGCACAAAAAAATTTACCTATTTTCAAAACTTTTTGAGCAATCGCTAGCCTCGTTTGAGCATTAAAAAAAAAATCGAGTAAAACGTGTTTTAAAGTATGACATCTTGCTCAAAGTAA
Source organism: Trichonephila clavata (assembly GCA_019973975.1). Taxonomy (NCBI): domain Eukaryota; kingdom Metazoa; phylum Arthropoda; class Arachnida; order Araneae; family Nephilidae; genus Trichonephila; species Trichonephila clavata. Next base: position 99,284 of record BMAO01026846.1, on the reverse strand, counting down.
TAGCTTCTGCCTTTACTAAAACACTTGTAGTTTTTATTCTAGTGAACGGAAAATAATAAACTTGGTATTTTTATAAAGCTAATAAGATAGTCTATAAAATAAAATCATAAAAAATTGTCAATTTTTAGCAAAATTCACAATTTTAGGGTAGTCGGATACCTTAGAAACCGTATAAAAAGATTGCTTTAAGGTGAAAAAACACATAAAAACAGTGTTCCCCAACCTTTTATCGCCGCAGACCGGTCAACGTTTGATAATTTTTCAATGGCCCGCTGATAATGGGTTGTTGATTGTTTAAAAATATATATTGTTTTGACGAAATAAGTTAAGTTTAATTGTACTTAAAAATGCCTTCAGAAAGAAAAAAAATTGGCAGTTATAGAGACTGCCGATAGTAGTGAAAACTTAAAACTTTTAGTATTAAAATTAGAAACTTCATAATGTTTGAATTAAAATTATCAAGATCAATCTGGTTTTCACATCTATTGACACTCCGAGCAACAACTAAATGCATGTTTATATGGTCTTTTATTATTCAAATATATTACGAGTTGTACAAGATCATGACAAAATATAAATACAATTCAATTAATATAACAATTTATATACAATCATATTATTCATGGATAGTATTTGTATTTACTTAAATTTCAATGTACTTGATTTTTAACATTATTTTAATTGTTTGCATCATTAATTTCAACAATACTTAAGACTTTTTGTACTTCCAATTATTTCATTTTGTTCTAAAGAAGATACATTAGGCTTATGGTAACTAAAGTAAGAAAGGAAAATGTTTAATTCAAATTTATCTAAGTATCGCGTAAAAACAGCATCGATCGTTGGACATATTTAAATTAAGTGTTTTATTTAGAAATTCAGTTAGTGGTAGATTTTTATCATCTGCAAAGTTAATATTGAAGTCTCCTCTTAAAATCATCGGTACCATTATCATATATATATTCTTCGCTAAATCTTTTTTCGAGTATTTCAGAACCTTCTTTTGTACAAATCATCAAATTTTCGAATAAAAATTGCTGTATCTCTCTTATAGATTTTCCAGGCGAAATATAAAAGGCAACCACATAATATGTATTGCCCATTCCCGAAATCGTAACGAGCAATGCACAGTATAAACACATTGAACTTTTCACTAAATCCATTCAATTTCACTTATAAGATATACACAGCACTTTACGTCAGCTGTATAGCTACAGATATATTGCTATAAGCATGTCGGTGACGCGAAAGCACGAGATTTCCCCCATCCAAAAAGTGTCTAAGACGAACAGCACACTGCGCGTGCGCCAGTCAGAGCATGTCGGTGACGCGAATCCATAAGATTTTCCCCTACCAAAAAGTGCCCAACACCGCCAAAGAAGTTTTCACTTCAAAAAGTTACACCCAAACATGAATATAAAGTGGCTTCCATAGAAAGTTACACAAACCCGAGAGAAATATACCACGTTAAATAAAATGGAATGTTTTTAGGTGGCCCGGAAGCATTTAATCCACGGACCGATACCGATCCGTGGCCTGGGGGTTGGAAACTGATATAGATAATAAAAAAATCTTTAAGAAAGAAAACCTATCAAATTATTTTTGCATCGAGCTCCGTTTGCGGTTTCTAAAGAAGTTTTCTTGTTTGGTTACTTCAAATTCAATGATCCAGCTTTTACTGCTCTAACATGCTTCTTATATGTGAGGCGACATTTTTATGAGTCGATATATATTCGAAATGGTTTTTGATGTATTTACCGACTGTATTCCAGACAGTCTGGCGAGAAATTATGCAGAAAACCACACTGGGACCTTGACAACAACAAATAAAAAAAGAAATCGTGTGTTCTCTCTGTAAAAGAGGTCATATCCATTCACATTTCTGCTAAAACGATTTCGAGCAATTTTGTCGGAACATGAAAGCTTTTGTGTCTCTTGGAAAAAAGAACATTCAAGAATTTCGACCTTCTTTTAAATTCGTACGTCTAATATGAAAAAAAAAAAAGTTCGAAGATTAATGGAATTTGATTTAAAGTTTAAAAATAGGACAAATTGAACAATGAGTTTAAAAAGATAAATTCAGTTTTGATTGAGTATTTTTTGTCGCGCTTTTTTTCTATCTAATTTCCTGAAAGATCGAATGATTTATTTTAATGCTCAAAGTTTTCAAATTAAAATATTTTAAGTAGTGGACTTTTAGACGAACTTTAGATTGATCTGTTTTGTCAACTCTTTTACTGAATTAAAAAAAAAGGAAATTAAAATAAGCAAACTCATTTCCAGGATTTTGAATGCGTATCGTTCGTTCAATTTTTAAAAAACTGGAACAGTACAATTCTTTCAACGAACACGAGGAAATTCTTGATAAGAATATAGCCAAACGATAGATAATATATCATTTCATGACAAAATGCAATTGACCTCGAATCTTTCTCAAGTTCAAACATCTGATTTATTCTTGAAATTAATTATGCGTAAAATCTTCAGGTTTACTAAGGCTTTAAAAATACATCGAAAGAACAATAAACATAATAAATCAAAAATTAATGGAATGTAGAATTTTAGCAATCGTCTTCAATAGGAAAAATATCATTAAGCCGCAATGAACTGAATACAAAAAGTATTTTTTTTTTTAACTGTGGCAACAAATTTTGAATAAAAAAGGACTGTAATTAAAACACATTGAAATAAGTTTGACGCGAAAATGCTTGAGCCGAAATATCGGTCAACAAGAAATAATACAAAGGTTCCGACAAATACTATGTATTCTCATGTATGTTTTTTATCGTAAGACAATATGGTACCATCTTCACAATTTTTTTATTTTTAATATTTGATATTTAATTTTAATTGTATTTTATAAAGGTTAATATTTAATAATAATTCCATATAAAAAAATTTTTAATTTCTTGTAAAATTTAAATTTTTTGCACTTTTTAAAACATTTTTTAAACTTCTAAAGCTTTTTTAAATATGTCTCTTTTTTCAAATTTTTTTTTCAAGTATCTTATAAAATACTACGTAAAACTGCGCATGGGTTTTTTTTTCTGCTGCTGCTCTTGAATTTTTTTATTAATTTTTTTATAGTTAAACACTTGCAAAAATTCTCAAAAAAACATTAATTTTAATTTTGAAATTTTTTAGAAAAAGTACTAAACATGTTAGAGCTAATTCTATATATGCACAGTTTTACAAAACATACATTTCAGAACATGTATAAAAAATTTCAAACCCATACTTCAATTATCAAAAATGCCTTAGGGTTTTGAATGATAGTATGGTACAAAAATTCAACATGGATAAATATGAGTTTGAAGTTTTCATTCCATGAATAGCAAGATATAATATTCATCGAATAGTCTGAAACTTTTATGAAATGTTAATTAGCTTATTTAAAACTGCTTACCATAAAAAATTGCACAAACAATACACTGCCATAATGAATACCTAGAAGAAAACGAATGAAAGATCAATATTTCATAAAACTTTATCTTAATAATTATAAAAAAAATAAATACGCACACTTCAGAGCTAATTCCATGCTCAGAGCTAATGCACAACATGTACAAAAGATGTTTATGCCTTTATTTTTTATTTCCATGATTTTAAAAGCCTTCGCATGTTAAATATTGTACACGAATGAAAGCAAAATCAAATAGCAATTTATAGGTAAAATATATCAAAATCTAAGAATTGCATATGTACATTTGTTTAAATAAATATCTTAAAATATTTTAATAATAAAAGTGTTGAATTTCACACACATGGGATATATATATATCACCAAAAACAATATATAAAAATGGGAGAGTTTTTCTATTCTTGCGAAATGGATTTTTAATTAACTGAGTTATCAAAATGAAATTTAGTATTTGTGCTTTGGGAGAATCCGTTTTGAAGTTTTAATTTCATTCATAATAATATCATAAAAAGCACGCACAACTTTTAAATCCTTGATCAAATTCATTTGCTCTTCCCCAATAAACAATTCACAAACTAGAATTTTTGCATGCATTGCACAATTCTTTCTTGAAATGATTTGTTACTGCATATATAATGTCAGTCTCATTTACGCGTGGTAGAAAAATAATTAATTCCTTTTTTATCAGGCTCTTTTCTAGCAGATAATCTCAAATGTGGGCGTGGTAGTTGCTGTCCAGCATCAAATATTGCTCCATAACTTGATAAAAAATGCAGGTAATGCTTTGAAATTTTCAGGTATGTTTACAAAGATTCAAGGTATCAAATAAGCCAATAAAAAAATTTTCGACTGTTTGATGATTTTTAGAGTACCATATCGCCTTAACACGAAACGAAAATCGCTTAACGGGAAAAGATTTCCTTTCTAGAGAAGAAGGATATTGAAATTGAGCCAGCACTTAATGAAATATTTGAGAAAGTTTCTGTATTATTGGATTGTCTTAATGTATCGCCGGGAAAATTTCTTGCAGTAGATGATGATGATAATGTGTGTATAGCCCCGATTATGGTAGACTAAGACGTTTTGGAGTTTGTTCAAAGCTCAAAAAATATAATTGATGCAGATTCCGAGGACAAAAATGAAATGAATGACGCAGCTCCAGTTCCCACTTCATCCGAAATAAGGAACATCATGAAAAGTATGCGCAGTTATTTAGACACACATTTCAATGGTGAAACGAATAACAAAATGGACATCGAACAATTTGTTGTCAATTTGATGCTTAAAAACAATGCAAAAAAAATACTAGATTGTTTTCCAAAAACTGAAGAAATGTTTTGCTTTTCAAAAACACTTGAGAAAATTTTGTATTAAATTTCTTTAAGTTCACGTGAATGTTTTTGTTTCTTGATTCTTATTAAATACATGCATATATATATATCTATGTAAAAAAATGTACTCTAATAAACTTGATTATGTTGGATATATGTTTTTTAAAGCATCCTTTAACACGAAGAAATAAATATTTCAGTCCCCTCAGTTTCGTGTTATAAGCGACTTTCGTTGCATATTTGTATAATATTTACCAGGAGGGGAAGGGTACCTCCTGTTCACCTAAGGGCGGACCAACCCCCATTGCACAAATCAGTAGCGCACACAAAAAATTTTCAAGGGGGGAGTCCATGAAGTCCCCCAACTCGTGTCATACCTCAAGACAACACCGATTGATTCTTTTGACTTTGTTAATTTTGTTAAGAAGAAACAGTAAACAAGATATCAATCATTGGCATGACCGAGTAATTTTAGCGCGTTTTTCACATGTTGTATTTTACAATAATGCAACTAATGAACTTTTTACTAACAGAAAGTAGTGTGTACTGCACCACTCCTCTAAATGTACTACTATTGAGCTGAAAAGAAACAATGACACAAATAATTTACTAGGTAAAATTTGAGAAAATTTTGTTATAAACTAGCGAAATTCAGGAAAATTTGTAGGAAAATTCGTGAAAACTATGGGAAAATTTAAATATGATTCGGCTCATCTAGGGCACAAATGCGACCAAATGCCGAAAATCCGAAGTCAATTGGTTGCTTATTGGCTGAGAAAAAGGTACGACAAAATATGGAACGAAGATGATGACGAAATTTGCGTCCTAATAGCGTTTTTGTTCCACTACGTGAAAAACGCGCTAAAAATAAATTATAGAATTAATAATTAGCATTAATTAATAAAATATCACAAGAACATAGTTAAATTTTACGTTATATATATATATATATATATAGGATTATCACATCAATCGCACGCGCGCGCGAAAAAAAATCAAACGCTTTTGGGGGTATCCGGACCCCTAGGACACCCCCCCCCCCTCCCTTGTGTGCGCTACTGGCACAAATTATACAATTTTTCATGCCCATTGCTCAAACTGTAAAACTGTAACTTACGTGTATTATGTAGTTCTATTTTTTTTTTTCAATATATTGTAAGCAGGAGGGAAAAGTAAAATTCAAGTCTTTATCACCGCATATTAATGTGTTCTTCAATTTAGAGCCTCTTCAAAAACAATGTTCCTATTCACCTTTTCCTTTAAATTGCACTGAATTCTTATTCCGTCTCTGCTTTTGCCCCTGGACAGAGCCACGTACAATTATCCATAAGTAAATATTTTTTTCCTTCGAGGTTACACATAAACCGACTTTTTCAAGACTCTGCCCCTGTGATTTATTAATAGTCACGCCAAATGCCAATCTTATAGGGAACTGCGTGCGTTTTAGAATGAATGGCATATCCAAGTCCCCTCGAGTGTCCAGTGGGATCTTTGGTATACACACAATTTCCCTTTTCTTAACTCCTGATAAAATTCCCCACTACAATATATTCTTCTAAATATTTTTCGTTACCAATCTTGTACCATTACACAATCCATCAGCAATTCATAAATTTCTCAAAAGCATGGCGATACGGCCTGATTTCAATTTGTCTTTGACGTGTTCCCACATAAGAAGAGCATCATTGTCTCCAGTGATTAACAGGTACACAAAAAATATTTCAAATTGCACTCGCCAATGCTGGTCACGAGTTCATGACTGTGATCATTCCATCACCGCTGTCAAAGTGAACGAAAAACAGCTTTTTATAAATACTGACAGTATTTATAATTGTGTGATATTTACGCTTTTTTTATTTCCACAGCCAGGCGACTGCATCGTGTTCCACATGAAGACACTACACGGGGCTCCGGGTAATGCCTCCCGGACTTGTTGGCGAAGAGTACTGTCAACTCGATGGTTGGGTAGGTAATTAATTCAACAATTGCACTCTATTTCAGAGGGAAAAAACTTTATTTATAATTTCCAGCAAACTATCTTTAAACAACTCCCTTCAGCATTTAAGAATAGAAGCAAGTATTTATAGACAACTATAACTCGAATAAATACTTTTTTTAAGATTTATTACAAGGATTGGCAAAATTTCAGAATGAAATCAATAACTCACCCGGTAAACTAAAGCTAACAAAAGACACATGGCAAGGTTGATATTATATTGTTGCATAGATCGAGGTTCATAGACTTTACATTAAGGCAGTTCTAAGGAAAAAACAATTCTTCAAGAGTTAAAATTTATTGCCAAAAAAATTTCTTAAAATACTGGATAAACGGCAGTAAAACTCGTACAAAAAGTTCCAGGAGGTTCTCGTACCTCTACAGCACTCAGAAACAACTATCAGTGACTAAAAATACTGGCATGTAACGATAAAGATAATACGCAAACAACCACTCGGTTGTAGGCAGACTCGCCGAAGTGGACACTTCAACAGTTGAAGGAGAACTAACTGAGCTTGGCAGTTGATGGCAGTTTATCTTTGGGCATCTGGACTATAAACACAGTCCTCAATCCCATATCATGAGAGTCATTGATGAGAAAAACGACGTTTGGTGGTATTACATAGTCTGCGGAGTGGCATGCAGGTGATTGGTTATTGAGAGGAGATCCGGGAGGCGTGGCTTAAGGTGGTCTTTTTGACATGATGTTGCTGGAAATTTTGACCTGGGTGAGAGCTGAGAGGCTGCTCTCTGATTGGTTGATGGTGTGTGAGGATATAGACTCAGGTTGGCTGCCCAAGGAGGGATGCAAGTTACAAAAATTGAAAGTAGGAGGAGCTTGTCTAGTGGATTAACTGAGCTTCAGGAAACGACCGCTATTTATAATCTGCATGGCTATCTTCCACAGCTTTCTTGAATAATCCGCTTACGCCATAGTTCATGACGTCATAGACAACTCCAGAAATTTCTAGAAACCTCCATATAGTCGCTAAAAATGATGCCAATGCCTTTATCTCTAATATTTCGCTCAAGTGTTCGCATTGAAACGCCGTGGAAATGTAAGGGATGCCGTTGCTTGAGAATATTAGTTTTTATCATAAATAAAAGCAACAAAAAATATTATTAACTTATTAACCATGCAGATTTAAATTATTTACACTATTGTAAGATAAAATTAAGCACTAATAGAAAATTCGTTACAATATATAATATTTTTTCTAAAAAATAGTGAATAGTGTGTGATTTTTTAATTGGATGGTAAGAATAACCGATGCTAAGAGAGGCTGTCATAAAGATTAAAGGTATGTTGGGTCTTTATGGATTGTTTCTGTCACAAGCCTTTGTCTCGGTGATCAAGTTTATATAAATCACTAATTATCATGCTTGGCCTTGATCAATCAGCACTGTTCATTTTGACAATATTATTTTGGTCCGAATATTTTGGCGCAAATTCTCTGTTTCCAAATTGTATAATAATGAGTCAATCCATGATAGATTAAATTTATAATTAAAATTACTATTGGTTCTATATAGCGGGGTCCACACTGCATGAAACCGCAATATAAGAGAGGTACTCTTGTATAATACAAAATATTCAAGAAATAAAGTGTTGTGTGAAAGTCGAGAAGCTTCTGTATCGATAGATAAACAAGACCTGGAAGTATAAATATTTATATTTAGTCCCAAATTTCAAAGGCTGGATATTCCAGATGAATTATTTTTGATAATTTTAAAATTGGGAACAAATTTACTGTACGGTCACCCTTGGCGCGATTTTTTTTCTTTGGCGATAAACTTTTTAATATGGCAACCCCCCCCCATCCGACCCAACAAGAAATTGCTGTCCGACAAGTAATTACAGTAACCCTATTGGTCAACAGAATTTAGCCTGGTCAAGAGAGTTTAGCCGCCATTACTTAATTTTCGTTCGACCACGTTGCATGTGTGCTTTTTTTTTAATCTTCAGCTCCTGCGTTCTTTTCGTGAAATTTTTGTGATGGTTGCATGGGGAATGTCCGATGTAAGTGTGAGAATGATGTATATAATGTGGTATGATGAGAATGTTAATTTAAGATATTTGTATGGATTAGATAAAGGGAAGGAAACGCTTGAATTTTGTATGAAAGCGGGTTTGATTGCGAATGGATATGAGTGTTGTAAGGATATGAAATTGGTTGAAAGGCACGATATAAGTGATGGTTTTGAGTGGAGGTGTAAATAAATCTAAGGTGAAAGGACAAATGCATGACGTCAAAAGGAGTGTGAGAAAGGTTTTTTTTATAATTGAGTCGAATGACATCGAATGAGATTTTAAGTTCAAGTTTATTTGTGGTGAGTCAGAGTAAGGTTGATTTTAATATGAAAGAGAGTAAATGTTCTTCTAAGACTGTGTAATTATCATTTTCAGAGATTTGGCCGCCATTTTTTTTTGCGCAGGCAACATTTTCACTACGCTGTTTCCTTTAAGTCTCGTTCGTACAAGAAGTCGCCATTTTGGCGACTTTTGGCGAGATTTTGAAAAAGTCGCCAAGGGTGACCGTACAGTAAATGTTTACCTAAAATTGAATGGAAGTACAAAGCGAACGAGAAATACAGCTTTATCAAGCCCGCTTTTCCGCTTAGGCATGTCGGCAAATGCCTAGGGCGCAAAAAATTGGAGGGCGAAAAAAGAAAAAAATAATTAAATTACAGTGAACGACCCCCCTCCTAGCAAGTCATGAGAGAAGCAATTCTGCCCTCAAGAGAGTAAAGAATGAAATGTGATCTACTATGGAAAAAGAAATGCTTAACAGTTTGATACTGATATGTACTCAAAATGATATTGCAATGGATATCGATTACAATGCTGTCACATTAACGATCCTGTAATGATCAAAACTCGGAGAAAACCAATGTTGTACAAGTACAATGACAGCGACTCAAACAAGAAATAAGTATGTCTAAAAGTAAAACATAGTAAAACGATAAGCGAAGAAAAAGATGAGAATAAACAAGTTAAAAATATTTCATACAATAACGTGTACTCTATATTGTGATTGTAATCGATTTCACTAATTTTCAATCACTAATCTGTGATACTGTAAGGTAAGAAATGAACAAAGTGGCAAAAACATGTCACTCTTGGTTGCCAGTCCAGAACAGGGCGTGTCCTTAGGTGGTGGATAATAGAAATACACAGCTGGCCGCCGTAAATGCTACACCCTGAAGGAAGCACGCAAATAACATGAAATTTACAACATGCATTAGCGAAGGTGAGATATGCAAATGATTAGAATTTCATTGCAGACACACATCTCACACGCCTGTGGCGCCACCTCAAAGCGCTACTTAAGGCTTGGAGATTTCGACAATTTCAAGTTCGGCAATTGTGTTTTTCTTGTGGTTTTTTCAAAAAAACGATCAGTTATGTCTCGTAGAAAACAGCGATCAGCTTTTGATCAAGTATCCGAATTCGACAGAGGAAGGATAGTGGCCTACCGAGATTGTGGATTATCTTTCAGGGAAATCGGTAGTCGTGTTGGACGAAACCAACAACTGTAATGCGGATATGTGACCGTTGAATGTAAGGATGGTACGACGAACCAACGTGGTCGATTGCATCTACCTCAGTGCACCACTTCACGTTAGGACAGGCAAATTGTGCGCATGGCAGTGACGGATCGCTCAGTCCCATCACGAACCACAGCACAGCACATTGAGTCTGTAACGCGTCATTCAGTGTCTGCGAGTACCATTCGACGTCGTTTACAGCAGAGTGGTCTGTCCGCAAGACGTCCATTGCCTGGTCTACCCTTGAAGCAGAACTACAGACGTCTCCGCCACCAATGGTGCGATGAAAGAAGGATGTGGGTGCAGAATGGAATGAAGTTGTCTTTACTGACGAGTCAAGCATCTGTCTGCAATACCACGATGGTCGGATTCGAGTCCGGAGACACAGTGGAGAGAGGATGCTGAACAGCTGCGTTATGCACCACCACACCGGTCCTGCACGGGTATTATGGTATGGGGCGTATTGGATATCACTCTCGCACTCCTCTAGTACGCATTGCCGGTACTTTAAACAGCCAGCGCTACATCTACGAGGTGTTGGAGCCAGTTGTCCTTCCTTACCTTTAGGGCTTGGCCACAGCCGTATTTCAACAGGATAATGCGTGACCACACGTGGCACGCATTGTCCAAAGTTCTTCGTCAATCACCAGATTGAATTGCTTCCCAGGCCGGCTCGCTCTCCGGATCTTTCGCCGATAGAAAACCTGTGGTCCATAGTTGCTCAACGATTGACCCAAATTACACCTCCAGTTGCACGCCAGATCAACTTGGCAACGTGTGGAAGCTGCTTGGTCTGCTGTACCCAAGAACACATCCAAAGTCTCTTGAATCAATGCGAGCGTGTGCAGCGTGATCTCCAACAATGGCGCTACTTTGGCTACTATTCTGCAGAACCACACTTCACAAAGTCTATAAATTTAATCATTTATACTTGGTCAACATTTATCTACAAATAAATTTTGTTTGCTATCTTTTCTTTATTGTGTTGCATTTACGTGCAGCAGTGTACTTTTCAAAGAGCAAAAAAATAAAAGCGTTGAGTAAAGGAAAATCCTCCGAACCAAAACTAAAAGAGGGGAATTGCGCGGATGGGGGTAAAATTAAAGTGCTAGGGCGCGTGAGGTTAAAACGGCCTGAGCTTTATTCACTTTATTGATAGCACGTGTTATCCTTTTATGCAGTGCTGTTACATCACACGGCAAAGGAGTTGCATATACGGGTTTTATGTAAAAAGCCAAGTTTTTCGGATAGCACGGCAAGAATTACACGTGCTGTCAATAACATTGGAGCACTTTGAAATCTTGAAGGTAATATGAATTACCCTGTATTATTTACACTTTTTGGCGTATATTTGAAACAAAAAGATAGACGGTAATATCCTAGCACAGCACACTGCTGTATTTGGCGACAAATGTTTTTCGCCAAACTGCACCAAATAAAAAACCACGTTTTTCAAGATGGCGTCAGAGACGTAAACAAGAGGGGAAAACGTGGTTTTCAAAATGGAGTCAAGAGATGAAAAACATCGAAAAAACTTGGTTTCTAAAACGGGCAACATAGGAAACATAAAATCTAAACTAAGAAATTAAATGCAAATTACGAGCATCCATTACAAGATTCTATCAAACACAAAAAATAATCATGTTTTTCTTACCTTTTATTCAGAAAAAAAATCCATCCGTCGTATTTTTACGAAGAAAACGTGGGCTAAAACAGCTACAACAATAAAAACTGAAAAGCGTCGCTTTTAAAACGCTACAGTGGGAAAAGAAATCCAATACGAATGCCTTAGGCTGATGAACTAACGATCTCCATTTCTCTTAAAAACAAATTATTTTCATATTTCGGACATCCATACCTACCAAAATATTTTCAATCGTTCACTCATTCACAAAGCAAGCATTTCTTTCTTACATCTTTCATTCAAAAGAAAAAATATCCATTCGTCGAGCTTCAAAAAAGAAAACGTGGTATCCATAATGGCTTCAAGAAGAAAACAGAAAAGCGGTTGCTTCCAAGATGCAATAGTGAGAAAAAACATCGTCCTAATTGAATTTGTCAACGCATCTTCCTTTCTCTCTAACAAATATTCTTTCAGCCGTTGTTTCATTTAAAAAAAAAAATCCACTCATTCCTTCACTTTCAGCTTTCTAGAAAAATCTTACACGTCTTCAAGTTGACCATCACAAAAAAAATGACCGCTGTCCAAAAAATCTAGTTTGAATAGGGTTACTAGCCGCCCATCCGGTATAGTGGTCAGTGAAGCTGACTGCGATGCCGTAGAGACTGGGTTCGAATCCCGGAGAAGGCATGGATGTTTGTGTTGTAATCCTTTCTTCTGTCTGTGTTGTATACATTGCGTGGTGCACGGGGTTTATAAATGTTAAAAAAAAAAATAGGGTTACTATTCCCTAAAACTTTCAGGGTTATCATATTGTAACCTTTATCACCAAACATTTTGGCGCCAAAAATTTTTTCGCTAAGCAGTGTATTTTGCTAGGATTCACCCAGATAAACGGTAGATAAACATATAAATAAATATCACACAAAAAAAATTGCTCTGCATATAAACACCGACAAAAATATCATTGGAATTACACACGATATTTATCTAAATCAGAGGTTCCCAAACTTTTTTGTCTCATAGACCCCTTGCCATTTTTTTTCGGTTTGGGGTAGACCCCTGCTTACGTAATGTTGAATTTTTGAAAATGTATCAGCTTAAATGTGTTTATGACAGCTGGTACAGAGCTAATTATTTTAAAAGATTTAAATTTATAGATGTAGTGAAGTGTAGAGTTTAAAACTTAAGAAACGCGCACATGTTAATTAAATTAAAATTGAAATGATTCATAAAATAACTAATAAACAAACTAATGTTTTTTTGTTTTTTTTTTTGTCAAGGATGAATCTGGTGCTTCAATAGCAAGTTTTCAACATTGGTTATCAATCTTATCAGATTTAACCCTAAATTTCCTTGGTTAGTCGTGTCCAGTCGACAACCGTTACTGAAACTCCTTCACATAGGAAAAGCACACAATTAAAATATTTCTCACAATATTCTGTAATTCGAGATAAATAACAGGTTATGTCTTTTTAAAACCAAAATTGCTGGCATCCGTTTCTAAACTTTAATATCTCCGTTACTGCCTATTCCAATCAGCTCTTCTTGTAATGTGACATTTTTATATGAATTTATTGCCTTCTGTGGTAATTACCATATATATAGTCAAAGCATTCTCAAACCTAGTTTCAAAATCTGAATAAAGGGAATTTAAATGTTGAACATAGGTTAAAACGCCATTTTCCTGGTAGATTATCGGTGGCCAATTTAGAAACTGGGAAAATTCGCAACGGCCAATAGTATACTCCTTTTAGCTTAATTCTGGCGAGAAACGCTAAAATGATGGTCCTTGCTTTAATAAAATTTATGCTATCACCTTATAACTGCAAATTAACCTTATTAAATTTAATATATATAAATAAATCTGTTAAATGTGTGTAAAATCTGGTTTTCATTTGATTAAATTTTCCTTTAAAATTAAAGTCACGATCTGGTTTAATGAGAACCAAAATCGTAGACCCTCATTTATAACTCATGCACCACCAAATTATCTTTTTGCTGTCGTGAACCTCTTGCAGGTCGCCATAGACCCCTGGGGGTCTATAAAGATCACTTTGGGAATCACTGATCTAAATTTTAATACTGTCATATTTATTTATTTGCTGCGGAATCTATAGAATTCAAGCTGATTCTTCTCAGAGAAAAATAAACTAACAAGTATTAACCTGTTAAAAATAAGCAAACTGTTTTTTTTTATTTTTTTTTTTAAAAAGGTATTTTAATGAAAAACGAAATATACTTGATAAAATATGTTTGCAACGAGCATATGTTAATATTTAATTTATTTCCTACGTTGATATTCAATGAGCAAAAACTGAACAAGTATATATGTTACCGTTAAAGTGCGAAATTCGTTATTTCATAAAATAACTAGGTATTTTATGAAATAACTAGACAAGTCACACAGTTAAAGTATATAAAATTATTGAATTCTACGATTAAACTAAGTATTCTGTAGAATAACGATTACTTGATCGTTAAAGTAAGAAATATGGCACTCGAAAGTTCTTTGAACCGGTTTTAGCTGCTTTAGGAAAGATTTTTCCGATCAAGAACTGGAGATGGCCGAATTAAACAATTGTACTCTAGATATCAGTTCATTATATGTCAGCGAGAATTAATTTCCATCGTAGAAGTTCCAAATATTGACATAACACTTAGATCTATTGCAACAGGCTCAAAGCTGCGGTATCGGACAAAAATTTAAAAAGTGCTCGTGCAAAAAAAAAACAAACAAAAAATTGTAGCAGTAAAAAGTGTGCTTGTTTAAAAAATAATAAGCAGTGCAATCCAAAGTGTCATCACAGAAATCCTTGCTCTAATAAATAATGAAAAGTAAAATAAAGGTATCTCATAAAATTCAAATTAATATTCTCTTACAATTCTTGTTTTAAAATGTTTACACAATGTTTTTATGAAGCAATGGTTTTTCTTCCCAGCATGCATATTAGCTAATAATATTTATATATAATCTATTTTTGCTGCATATTCTTCCCCCTCCCCCTTTCTGTTTAACTAATGTTAGCGATATGAGCAAAAATAAATTATATTATCTGCTTCCCCTTATTATTTATCAATTATTCAACCGCAAAAGAGACAAAATGCATTTTTCGAGAGATTTATCTAATCCTGATCAATCTAATATATAAAATTCTCCTGTCACAGTGTTTGTAGCCGAACTCCTCCGAAACGACTAGACCAAACCTTATGAAATTTTGCGCGTATATTCAGTAGGTCTGAGAATAGGACGTAAACTATTTTTCATTCCGATATTGTAATTAGTTAAAAAGATATTAATTAAAAACCTTAAAACGCCTAATTGTTTTAACCCTGCGTGTTGTTTTTCCCGCTTAGCGTTGTGAATGAACAGAGGGTGAAATTTTTCGGTACTCTCGTAAAGTATGAAGTTTTTCATCAATTATATTCTTTAATTGACGTGTCATTTCATGATATACATAGTAATTCTATGAAATAACTGAATTATACACTTCAATGGTAACATAAGCATTTAATTCCTAATTGAATAAAATTATTTATAGGTGATGATGCAATAATTGCCCGTCGACCATGGAAAACTTCCCCTCCAACTTTAGGGGGATTGCAATTCGGAGATCGACCTATTTGTTCCGAATTCCCTATCATTTGGCGAAATGAAGAATAAAAACGCACGCTGTACATGAAAAAGAACATATTCAAAGTTGTTGCAAAAGGAAGAATGCTGTATGTTTACAATTATAATGATTCATAGCTCATGACATCATTTTAGCAGCTGATAAAATGAAGTCGGTTGCCATAAATTCAAATTTTAGGTGGAAAAAAATTCTTGAAAAATATATTTTGTTTAATAAAAGACTTTCTAAACCAAGTAATTTCTATTTCTCTGGATTCTTGAAGAAGAGTTTTAAATGTTATATTTCCTTTTAATTTGTTGTAATAGAATACAAATTAAAATATACTTACATTTCAAAATTACATTTAAACTAGTCTAATTTTTTTATCGATTTTTTTTTTAAAAACATCGATTTTCTTTTTACGAGAATAATTATGAAACTGACTCGAATATTCCAGAAAATAAGCAAACAATAATTTCAGAGTTATCAATAACTATCAAATTTAAAAAATAAAACTCAATTTTAATACAAATATTAGTGATAAATGATATGCATTTCATAAAATATCGTTTGTAAATATTTAAAAAAAATTCAAGAAGAGAAAATTTGTTTTAGTAACAGTTTTCAATGAACATTAGAAGATATGATTTTTATTGTCAAAATGGTCTCGCTTGCAAGCTATATTCCTTTTTTTTTTACGTAAAATCAAGCTTACTCAATAATCTAATCATTCTAACCATTTTTCTAATGCATATTATTTCTAAATTTGATTGTATTGAATAGCAAAGCACTACATCATTTTTTATTGAACATCAAATTAATATTAAATCATCTATATGGTATTTTTTTATGTTTGCAAAATAAACTGAAATTTTGGCTTGTTTTAAATTATTCGTATATTGCGGTGGTAAGAACTTGATCACTGGTCAAAACAATTCTTACAATTTCAGACTAAAAAGTAGTTTATTTATTTTATCACACAAGTTAAAAAAATATTTAACACATGAAGAATTTCTTTGAACCCTTGTTCATTCAAATATTTCAATTCGCAATGACCTGAAATTTATGCATGTTTGCAAACTAGCAAATCCTTTTCATTCGGCTAGTTGATTTTTTAGTTTTCAATTGCAGTAACGTTATTATTGGCTTTGTTTTTCATGTATGAAAAGCGAATCAAAATTCCATCTTTGAATTAGCGAAACAGCTAAGAATGTTGCACGCCTATTTTTTTATGTTTGCAATGAGTTTATTGGTAAGATTTTGAGGAATACTGTTCCACTCTTCAACAAGTGCAATCCTCAAGACCCCGAGTTGTTGGCCACAATGCGTCCTCCGAGTCAATCCCAAACATGCTCGATCGGATTTAATTCAGGAGAGCATGCTGGCCACTGTATTGTTTCAATTTCAAGTATGTTCTTCGCAAGTCGAGCTTTTTGCGGAATGATGAAATCGTGCACATGAAGAAAGGAATCACCAATGCCTGAGTGTAAAGTACGATATGAGGTCTCAGTATCATTTGAACCGTCAAATTGAAATTCCGAGAAAAAAAAAAGCAAGTTCGTATTTCCACCCTTGCTGAGTTCTGCCCACACCAACAACCCATCTCGTCGGTATTGTGATCTATATGAAATGAACGTGGGTTTATTTCGGCTGTTCCGCATATTAAAAAAAAATTCATTATCAACAGTGCCTAAAAATTTTAATATTTAAAAATGTACGAAATAACGAATTGTGTAAAAGTAGAGGACCGCCTTAACTTATATATTTTCAGTAACGCCATACAATTTCGATTGCTTTTGAAGCATTTTGCAGTTCCAAACTTTTTATTCTCAAAACACTTGCGATAGAACTTACATACGGTTGTTCTTCTCCCTCTCAACGACAATTAAAAGAATATTTCTTAAATAAAATTCCATCTCTCCAAGAAATATTGTAGAATCATACATGCTAAAATGTGTGTCACGAATATCCAAAAACTGAATTCTCAATAGAAATCAAATTAAATTTTTTTCATTTATTTATAATTTTGAAAAATTATATATTCGCGAAAATAGTACAAAAAATTAGTTCAAAATTAACTCACATAAAAAAAAATTCACAGAACAAGTTTTGAAAACACCACGAACAGTAAAATGAAAGGCCCTAAATGGATATTTTAAAGAATTTCATTGACATTAATTTTTAAAAAAAACTTTTGGAAAAAGGTTAGATTTGGCCACCATAAAATTCCGACTTGGTTTTAAAATTATGGCCGAAATACTTTTTTTACAAATGAAAACAGTAAGATTTAAAGATTTTTTGATACTGCAAAAAAAAAAAAAAAATTATGAATTAAATTACAAATAAAATCGTTTTAATGGTATGTTCCAAGAATAATTAAGACATTTAATTAAATTAGCAGAAAAAAATAAACTACATATATATAACATAACTGTATTTCAGAAGAAAATCTCCCGTGTGCGTCTTTCCACTTAACTTCATTTTTGATTCTCAATTCATTTCATATGGTTCCTCTAAAAAAAATGACTCATATTTCTCCAAAAATATATAATGCAAATGTCGCATGTATAACAGCATTAAAAAAAAGCTTCAGATTTTTTTATGTAAAGATTGCAGCGCCATCTATGTACATAAAATGAAACTAAAATGAATAAACCACGCTCGCACCCTCTTTTTCAATAATTCGATTTTTTTACTCATTTAACTCTTCGCTATCAGTTTCAAACCTTTTGATGGTTTGATGATTTTTACAAAAAAAAAAAAAAAATATTTTATATATTATAAACTGATTTATATATAGTATAATTATTTTATATTAACAAGTACCCTAATAAAAACACTGCGTTTAAACAATGTTTAAATTCTTTCTTTCCGTCAATATTTTTTATTCAATTCTGAAAGGTTTTTACTCAAATTTTTATTTTAAGGGAAATTCAACAATGTGAAATAAGATAAAAGTAATCGTAAATATAATGTGCGTTTTGAATGTGTTTAAATCTAACTCATTCAAACAAAAATCTTTCATAATAGAAACATTCACAGTAAGGCATTCTTAAAGGAGGGGGAAGATTTCCACACAATCTCAATGGTAAAATGGATTTTTTTCCCACTAAATAAAAAAAAGAGAGAGAATTAGGACGACAATATCAATTAATGTCACTCAAATATTTTTAAAAAAAGTTTCTACAAGAAATGTACTTCGTTATTGTTCGCATCATAAAACAAAAACATAAAAAAAATAATAAAAAAATCTTGAAACAATTCGAGCGTATAAAGTTTCGATCGTAAACATTTTCTTTTTCTGTTCTTTCTCTTGTGTGTGACTCGGAAAAAAAATTAATCCAAAAACCATTCCTTTTTTCCCCGAACTAACATAAGAGTGTGTGTATAGCCTAAAACACAGAAAAAATATAACATTTCATATCGAAAAGGAAAACGGCTCGTCAAACCACTTTCTGCAGAACATGTTATACAAGATTTCTTTGACAAGAATTTTTTCTAATGCCTTTGGGGGACAAGCGATACAAGACAATTATCCATGACCTACTTTTTATACTTTCGATTTTATGAATCAATGCTTGAATAATCAGCCTTGAATTCACCTATAAGTTACAAACTATTTCCAGTTCAATTCTACAGCAATTTAAGCAATCGATTTCTCCAAACGTGTTTTACATAATCGGTTTCACTAAGAATATTTACAAATTCTCATGTGAAAACGGAAGACAATCATTTTGTGCAAACGATTAATTAGTTCAAGTATTTAATAGATCTCGAATGAACTTTATTCAATCTATTTCCACGTTTAAAATTTTCGAATAAATTTTGATATTCAAATATTAAAACTTTCCTGTTCTTGATTGGATACAAAAAAGAAATTAAAGCTAAAAAAGAACTGTAACAACAGAATTATCCACTGTAAAGGACTATTTCGGTGGTTGAGCGGGAAACATTAGTTGTAGGTTGAATTAGAATTAAAACATCTAGAATCAAATGGTTATAATTTAATTAAATAATTAATATACAATTTCAGCAGATGTGCGAATATATTAAGGTAAATCGAATTTTTTTTCCAGAATTTAAAAACTTACCTATGCGGAAAAAGATGTTCTCCGTTAGGTAGATGAAAGAGAAAATAAAAGTTAATTTTTTTTTTTTATGTTAAATACTGACACAAGGGGAATGGAATTTAGGTATTTCAGCTTTGTTTCAATTCCCGATTAGTCTTTCCACTCTCTCCCTATAAAAGAAAAATTTTGCTCAAATTTTCAATCGTTAATAAAATACTTTCTATTCATCCATTCAAGTTCAAATACTTTTTTAAACTTTTATGGATAACACTTGATGTTAATATAGTTTTTCAAATATTAATTCATTAATTAAATTTAAAAAATGAATAACTAGCAACAAACAAAAATAATAGTCCAACATAGAAAGGAAAATCGTTTGTTGTTCCTATAGCGCAATAGATAGCAAAAATCAGCTATCCAAAAGTCAAAGGTTCGAATGGCCTAATTTCTGAGAAAGTGATTTCTTTTTTACTAGACTATTTTATTAAAATAATTAAATTTAATTAATGAATAAATAGTAACAAACAAACAAAAATAATCCAACACCATATATAGAAAGGAAAATCGCTTTCTATCGTGTCACTTAATATTTAGATTCTGCCATATATATATGCATATTTGTACTAATTGTAACTATTTAATGAAAACTAACTAAAATAAATTTTTTCCTTTGTTGACCTAAGTAGGAATTCACTTAATTTTTTTTTTTTTTACATTACTTCTTCATATTATAAAGTCAAAGTAATTTTTGTTATATAAAAAACAGGTATTTCAGTACTTTTTAACAGTTATTGCAATGAAACAACACCTAATAAACAGTTGCAAAACACACTACATTTATAACAGCTTCTTTAGTATTAAATTTTTAAAAAATTATGTCGAAATTGCAGTACAAGATGAAGCAGAATGCGGAAAAAGGCTTGGATCAGACCGATTCAATGGTGCTGAAATGTAGCAGTGTGCTCGTACTGCTCATTTATCAATAATCATCGTTTTTGCTATGTTGTAAAAAAAAAACATGTTGTAGTTGTTGCTGCTAATGCACCTGTCTGACGTAGTCAGAACGAGGCTCACGAAATTCATCATGGCATCGGGCTAGATTGTACGCCTGTCGTTAGCCGTAGCTTTGAGCACCATGGAGGAGATAGTACGATTTGGCTCGGTTTCACCCCAATTTTGAGGGAGAACACCCTGGGAGTGGTCAGGGGCCTCCCACCTCTCCTCCCCTTCCACCAACCTATACGTAGCATGGTTAATGGAGTGCCTGTTTCCTTGTGGAAACTTAACCTCCTATCTTTGAAGATTTGGGTGTAGCTTTGTTTGGCTTTACCTTAGCCCAGTACTGCAGTAAAGTATTTAGTTTAGAAAGTAAAAAGATTTTAGATGAAAGTTTCTTTTTTTTTTTATTGCTTAAGGTGAAGGAAATGTTGGAGATTTGAAATAATCTTAAAAGAATTAAATTAAATTTGAGTGAGTAAGGGTCTACCAAACTCACGAGAGAGTTCGCGGCTCGACGGCTATTTAGAGTACCCCCATGCCGCGAAGGCACTATACGTTTACAAACATCCATGCCTTCTCCGGGATTCGAACCCAGGCCCTATGGCACAGCAGTCAGCGTCGCTAACCACTATACTGGATGGGCGACCAAAAAAAAAAAGTCTATATATATAAATCATCAAACCAAAATAAAGTCATTTTCTATTTTTTTTCCCTCGGCATTTTCCTTTTTTCTTGAAATTCAACCCCTTTATAGCAATATTTAAAAAAATAGATTGAATTTTTTTTTAAAATTATTTTTCAGAACATTTTCTCATTGGTAATAGACCACGGTAGCCCAGTGGTCAAAGTCACGGACACGGTGGCTGGCGCGTCATGATTTCGAACCTAGCGCCACTGATGCACGTTGAGTCTGTCGAGGATCAAACGTCCTTTTGTTGGTGTGGGGTGGAAATTAGAAGAAGGGAGTCTCAGTTCAGGTGTCTGCCTCTTCACTTGGCCATTGTCCAAAACTATGAGGTCCGTCGCAAATAGACCTAGCGCAGCTTCAATGATCGAAGTTATTTTTTCTCTCACTTACTCCCCAATAGTAGGTTCCGATTTTTAATAATTTTTCTCCACATAACCATGGTCAACACCCATACACAGTTGGACCTCTGTTTAGCAAAATCACTAAATCCCGGGAAAAAGTTCGTTATGTGGAAATTTCGTTAAAGATACGTCTTTTAATGGTAAAAGGTTCTTGATTCCAGGAAAAAACTCGCAGAATAGAGAAATTCGTAAAATGAACGTCCAATTGTATATATACACACACACTCTCTCTCTCTCTATATATATATATTCTAATGGGGCAGCGCATTAGTATTTTATGCTTTGCAAACCTAGTGCATTCCCCAGGAGCTGGCATCCCTTTTTAGCGCGGCACCATATAGGCGATACCAATTACCGCAAGTAATTTTTACGCTCAGTTTCCTCCCCAGAGGATGGCACCTGAGCTCTGACGATGCGAACCTGTACTAAGATTTTTAATTTTGTCGAGAGCACCCGAGCCAAACAGACACTCTAGGGATCTTTTACATGCAGTATAATCATACGACATGGCCGCTGTCGATTTTCTGCATCATGAAAATCCACCGTCTTGGGCTGGGGTCGTACCCGTAACCTTAGGTGTAGAAGGCCTAGCGACAAACCAACCACGCCAACCAGCCGGCAATATATATACACATACATAAGTACACTATAAATTCATTTAATAAAATTTATTATTTTTTTAATACGGATATACACATATCACGAAATTTCAGATTTAACAAATCTTACAACACATTATAGAAATCAGCAAAAAAAATTTTTAATTTTCAAAGAATAT
The DNA here is from genome assembly GCA_019973975.1 of Trichonephila clavata. NCBI lineage: Eukaryota > Metazoa > Arthropoda > Arachnida > Araneae > Nephilidae > Trichonephila > Trichonephila clavata. The sequence goes on along the minus strand of BMAO01026846.1, from coordinate 76,816 downwards.
TTCATTAAAAATGGTCTTCAAAAAAGAAAAAAATACGTGATACGAATTATATTTACAAGTTAAAACCTCCAAGCAAAAAAATTAGAAATAGTGTTCATATATTTATCCGAACTGTGAAAACTTAACACAATTGCCCCCTCGTCCCATTCATCTTTTAAAATATGAATCGTAACGAAAAAAAGGTTTACAACTTTAATTTTTCACTCATTACAACATTTATAATTTTTTAAATTTAATCAACAGAAAATAAGGATATATTCTGTAGCTGAAATGGCTACACAGAGAATACACATCATTAAAACAAAGTTGGGCGAAAAATTTAAAAATTCTGCAATAGCTCATGGGGGGGGGGGGTAGCAAAAACATGAAACCAATGCACTACTAACACAGTAATGTAAAAGAAATTTTTTAAACGTCAATTCCTACTTTGTTAGAAAAATGTACCGGCGCCATCTGTTGCAGCAAATTGTAACTACAGCGGAAATAACGCAGAATAAATTTAAAATTTAATTCATGAATTAATATTTTAAAAAAACTGTACTAACATGAAGTGTCATCCACTACAAGTTTTAAAAAAATGTATTTGAACTTAATTGGATGAATAGAAAATATTTTATTAAAGATTGAAAATTTGAACAAGATAAATAAATATATAGAGAGTGATCTAAAAATAGTAGGAATTGAAAAAGAAGCAAAATGTCTAATTTTGTACTATCTGTGAGTAAAATATTGAGGTTTACAAATTTTACAAACGATATCTAAAAAGTATAACAACAATGGATCATGTTCCTTTTTTCCCGAAATATCCTGTTTTTATCTTGAGATTTGATTATATAAATGTTTAATTATATAGATTAAAATACTCAAGAATTAATTTCTTTTAAGAAAAAGTTTACAATTACATTGCATAAAACGTAAATTGCAACAAAGGAAAGATTAAGGAATTGAGAAACATTTTAAAAACCTGTAAATTACAGGACAACTCAGATTTAATGAATATTTAATGTTAAGTTTTTTCAATTTAATTAATATTAGGGGGGAAATTTTTTTTTTTTTTTTTGCTATTTTAAATTTGTTTCTAATATTGTCAATTTTTTTCTGATCAAACAGACTTTTTATAAAATGCATTGAATATTTTCCAGTTGTTGAAGTCTGGATATTATTTTTTAAAAAGATGTGGAAAATTAAAGAATAACATAGGATTATGAAGAAATTATTTTTCACACATTCTTGTAACAAGTCATCTTGATATGGAGCTGTAATTTTAACGTTAAAAACAATGCATATTAGGAAATATCAAAAAGAAAAATGTAAAACCCCTTACAATAAAATATTTAGTTTTTTATTAACTGTTTAGTTTACACTTATTAGAATACCAAATACTTTTCTGACAAGTCTTTTTAGTTGATCACAATTCCTAGTATTAACTATCGATTTTGAAATCAAAAACACATTTAGTTTTATTTAGGTCATTTTAACGATTTTTTTTTAGTATGACTGCGATAGAAACTATCAATTGCCCAGAACAGTTATTATAAGCCGTGCGCGAGAGTGAACAAATATCTTGAGGTTTTTAAAATAAATCTGTGGCAGATAGTTTTTACAAAATTATAAAAGCCTTTTATCATGCAACTAAGTCACCCTTCTTTAATGTAGTCAGATTACAAACAAACATTTCTAAAGTAGATTGAAATGAGAGAAGTAAAAAAAATCAGCACAAAAAATTAATATTTTAAATAATTATTTTAGATGAAATTTAATTTACAAAATATAGTTTCTATGAAAGTTTAACAAAGTTTCGCTTTTTAGCTAATTTAAAATGAAAACAAAACAATTTATTAAATATAATTACATTTTTATTAAGAATGCATCGTGTTTACTAACATGGGGTAAAAAAAGGCTTTTTCCTTTACCAATATGATAAGCCTAAAAAAAGATGTTCTGTTTTTACACATATATAAAAAGAAGTTTGAATAAAGAAAAAATTTTAACTAAGCATCAACTTTTCCCAAATAACTTCAAAATTTAATTCTCAAATTGTATTCAAGATAATTTTTTTTTATTCTTGTAAAATAATATAACTCGAAATGAAATTTAAACTAAGCTTCTATAAAGTAAAGAAAAAGCACTTTGCGTGTCAACTATTTGATAATATAATTTGCACAACCTAAAATATGTAATGACCATATCATTTGCCTACAATATTTTTAACCCCTTTAATTATTTTGTAAAATTGTCCACAGTTTCCAATTTCTTTAATTGCTGAGTGTGTGTGAATTTTACACTTTATTATAATAGAGAGATTGCAGTTATATATAATTATTTTGAATATAGATGTTCTCCAAATAGACAAGTACTATTGGGCCTTTAAGTTAAGGCATTGACAGATTTTATTAGACTAAAGTGAGTGAATATTAATGTCGCACTGTTCAGCTACACAAAGGCTTTTGGCAACAGACCTCGTAATTTTGAACCATGGTCAAGCGATGAGGACGACACCTGAGTTGGCACCCCCTCTCTTAACTACCACACCAACAGGAGAACGTTTGAGCTCTCAACAGATTTAATGTGCATCACTCCCCTACACGGCAGGCCTTTAATGGTGCTGGGCTCGAATTCCAGACACGCCAGCAACGATCCAATACCTTGACTACTTGGCTACCATGGCCACTTTTATTAGACCTAATCAATATGCAAAAAGTATATTCACAAGAAAGGGAGAAATAAAATGCACATTCAGAAACAGTTTTAATAAAGATTTTTTTTTCAGGCATGAACATTGTATTTTAAATTAACAACAATATATTAATCAACATCAAAATATAAACATTCCATAAAATAAACCAAACTAAAGGCATGTTTCGAGAGTAATTCAGTGCAGGACCTAAAATCAATTGGCTGTTATTTATAAAAAATGAGTTTTAGACAAGTCCATTATTTAGCAATCGTCAAAGCAAATCCACTGCATCCTTAGTGGGCCTGTTTTGCTGATTTACTTGCAATTCATCTGATATCTGTGTTGATTGGCAGAAATGCTCTGGATCCATAAACTTAGTATCGAAAGACTGAGGCAAGACGCTCAAAGCTGTACAAGTTCCGAGTAGGTGTCATTTTGGATATGGCAGTTTCGATACAAAATCTATTTCTGGTATCTAGGCATTTACATTGTGTATTGTCAGTGGGAATTTTTTGCAGGGCATGGCAGAAAAAGAATCCATTATTAAGAGGAATGGAAGGCCACTAAAGCTCATTTGTCCGGCTCCTGAAAAGAAAAGTTAAAAATAAATAAAAGTAAATAAGACCAAAAGACGCTTATTAAGGTTACTTTTAAAAGATTATAGATTTAGAAATAAAATATTTAAAAGCATATATAATTTTTAAATTTAAAAATTGTTTAAATATATGTAAATTTTTATTTTTGTATCATATTGTACAAATAGGGAAGATATTTGATATATTGTCAGAAAAAAAATCATAAAAGTGCAAATTAACACTCCCCCAAATGTATTAATTATAATTCAAATTATGCATAGTGCAATTATATTTATATTATTTTATTTACAAAAAACTTTTATACATTAGAAAAAAATTCAATTTTTCTACACTCCAAATAATAAATATTTCATTCAAAATCCCCTTTACTTGTTCTTTGGATGATTATATTCAAAATATTTAACTACTGAATTTAAGTTCATTATATTTAAAACTTTAACAAGTTCTATTTTTTTTTTCATTTACCCTAAAATTTACATGTTCTGAATAGTATTAATGTGAGATACAAGTAATTTTTATGATTTTTATTTAAATCTGAAAAATTTCCTTCACTAAATTCGAATTATATATGTTCAAAACACACAATCTAAAGATAAATATATAATTTAAATATATATTCTTTCACTCTTGGCTCTTTTTTTCTTTTAAAATTTATACACACATTAACTACTTTATATCTTTCCTTCCTCTTAAATTCTATTAGGTTGTTTGGAGAAAACAATTTTGTTTGTTTTCTCTCTTTGGTGAAAATGAAAGATGATTTTCTTGTAGTGTATAAGCATTTTACTGAATTACATTCTCCATTATGATCCACTATCTTTTGCCTGTAGCATGATTCCACATTCATGAAAATCTGATTTTTGCTGGGGGAAAAAACTGATCCAAGTTATTTTTGACCTCAGCATCTGAAGTAAAGATTTTATCCTCTAAAAATTTGTCCAGATAGGAACAAATAACCTGAAGATGCCAGATCTTGAGAAAATGGATGGTTTAGTAGTATATCCCATCTAAGCTGTAAAGCTATTGGCAAGTTACTTAACATACATGAGGTCTTGCATCTTGATGGAACACTCTTTCCTATTGATCAATTCTGGCCTTTTCTATTGGAATGAATCATTCCATTTTTCCAGTTGACAGCAATACACTTCAGAATTTATCTGTATTGCCTGATTACTAGCTAAAAAAAAACAGATTCCCTTGAATATAGGTTTTTGAAATGATTTGAACCAGTTTATCTGTTCCCCAGTAGGATCTCTGGTGCTTAATACTGTTAGACATCTTCACTTCAAAAATGGATAATTTTCTTTACATTTGAGAGCAAACTACAGATATCAATGCAAAGGAGCAAATTTCATTCACATGTTTTTAAATATGTGAAGCTCATATGTTGAGTTTTGAAATTGAGCCAAGGTATTTCATCTGATCATTTATGATCAAATTCCATAAATTTAATCCTTCAAGAATCTTATTAGTTGTTATTCGGTAATTTGCATTATTCAATGTCTTCATCAGATTCAACTGCTCTTCCAGAACATTGGTGCATCCTCAACAACAAAATTCCCAGAAGCGAAACTTTGCAAACCAGTTTTGGCACTGGAGCTCTGTCAAAACATCTCCATACACAGCAAATAGCTTTTTTTTGTTTGAACAAAATATTACAACCTCTGACAATCAAGTTCAGTGAATAGTCCTGTTACATGAACGTAGATGAAATATTAATGCAAGTTGCTTTACTGTCCTTCGAAATAGCCACCTCCCATAACTACGCACCGCTGAGATCTGCTTTACATGTCCCGGAAATTTTACAAGTCCTCGTTTGAGATAAAGTTCAAAAGCATTGTCATGTTTCGTTGGATATGTCAGGAATATTGTCAAATCTCTTTCCTTTGAAAGAGAGTTTGAGTCATGGGAATTGGAAGAAGTCTGGAGGATTGAGATCTGGCAAGTATGATGGATGTTCATTTTGCACACACACACCCCTTTTTGCCAGGAACTGTTTGACAATATTGGCTGTGTGAGGGCGAGCATTGTCGTGATCAAAACCCCATGAGCCTTGTGCATACTGGGGTTGTACCCACGTAGATGTTTCATGAAACAAGTCAAAATTTCAATGTACCTTGCAACATTCATTGTCATTCCCTCAGGTTGATATTCCTTCTGGATGATGCCTTGGCTAACAAAAAAGGTGATGAGCATCATTTTGATACATGATTTTTCTGCTCTGACCCTTTTCCAATGAGGTGATGCAGGAGAACGCCATTTCATGCATTGTTGTTTCGTTTCAGGGTCGTACCTGAGACACCATGACTCATCCTCAGAGACAATACTGTTGAAGGAATTTGGTGTTGCGTATGCTTTTTCGACAGAATCCTGTGAAGCTTCTAAATAGGCCTGCTTCTAATCATCTGTCAAGTGATGTGGCACAAGACATGTTTTTCTTATCCCTAAATTGTGAGCAACGATTAGTCACACATATTCATGGTTAATCTGCAGTTCATCAGCTATCATGCACATAGATAATCAACAATTTGTCATGATTAATTTCTTTACTTTCTCAATGTTTTCATCACTGATGGAGGTCATCAGTCTTCCGCTACGAGGGTTGTCAGAAGCATTTTCTCAACCTTCTAAAAAATGGGCAACCCCATTGTACACACACTTCATGAACAGTGGTTGATCTTAATCAACTGTTAGTTGATGTACTAGCATCGCATAAGTTTCTTTCGATGTCTTGCCAAGTTTAAAACAAAACTCTAAATTGATCTTTTGTTCGTTCATTTTCCTGTTTTCAGTAAGAACCAATGCACTAAGCAAGCACTCAGTAAAACAAGTCTTACGCAGATCACAAATTACGCTCAACTACACAACGGTAGGGGCAGATGGTCAACATCTGCCACGACGCATGTGCAGAATTATGTTTTGCCAGTGTTGCCAAATTGGTCGTTCTGACTTCATTCACTGAACTTTCTTGTTAGAGGTTGTACTTTTTAACAGTAAAAAATGCAGTTTTTGACTTTTTATATTTGATAGGGTACAAAACAAAAGCTGTTCCACAGAATCAAGCAAACTTTGTCATAAATAATTCTTGTTATAAGATTCAAAATATAAAATGATAATCTGGCTTAAGTGTGAAGTTGACTGTGATGAAAATATGATCAGGTCTTCCATTGGGGGAAAACAAAATTACTCTCTGAACTCAAAATAATTCAAAATTAAATAAGTACAAAAGGAGCTTCATGTTTCTCCTAACAAGTTCCATTTATATTTAATACCTTTTTTCCCTCCTGTGTACATATTAAACTTCTAAAATATAATCATAGAATAGCATTTCATAGGTGGCTTAGCTTTCAACTTAATTTATCTGAAACAAAGTAAAATTTATTTGCGAGTCCATGTGTTTTAATAATATGATAGATTATACAATTTTTTAGAGATCCATATGATTGATGCAATATTCAATTCGGTTTCAAAACTAACTTATGATGCATTTAAATAGCTGTGCTCACTCCTTAGTACAATATTTTTTAACAGAGATCAATGACATTGTAAAAATATTTGTGTATAATTCAGAAAAAAATAAACCATTGTCAACAAGGTGTCTTGAGCAACACAGTAAATTTTGTGATTATGCTGATCAGAAATGAACAACTGTAGCAACAGATTCATAACTAAAATTGGTAAATTTATAATGAAATTTCCCAATTTACCTTAAAGTTGCATATTTAACAGAAATGTCAAATTATTTCCTTCAAGGCAATAGCTTATTTTAAATGTAGCATAACTAAAACAAAGTTCTTTGTTTTGTAAAAAAAAAACTTTAACCAAAAAAGTTATCCAAATATTTAACACTAAAATTATATTAGAAATACTCCTGTAAAATTTAACCAAGAAATTTTAAAAGATTCTGTTATTACTTTTTAAAAAATCCATCAAATTTACTCTCCTGGAATTACTGCATCTTCGTAAAATTAAAAATATATCATTGTATATTTTATACGAAGATGTTTAAAATAAAGATTTTAAAGTTTAACACAAAACTGAAAGTTAACTTTCAAGATTACAAGTTTAAATCAGACTAAAAAAAAAAGAAACAGCAAAACAAATTAGCAATATAGGTCACATAATTATCAATTATTAAGATCCTACAAGATGCAGTAGTATCTTCAAAATGTCTTCAAGCTGATGATGTGTGTGCTCACCATGGTTCCACATCTTTCTTAACTTATATTCTTCAAGCCCAGTATTACCAGAAGGTATTACAACATAAAAATTTAAGCTCAAATAAAATTTAAAATAGTTTTAAATATAGTAATCACTACACCTATCAAAACAGTTAATTGAAAACAAATATGACAGTTAAGGCAGACAAATGCCTCTGACTAAATTCTTTGAATAATAGCTTGATTTTATTTTCATATCAATAACAAAGCAGCATTTAAATATTTATAAAACAAATCCCTCCTCCCCTTTTCTAAAATAGAAGCATTCTGATTGTTTATTCAAATTAAAAACTTTTTTAAGTTAATTAAACATAAGTTCATACAGTGCTGGATTACTCATTAGGCAGAGTAGGCAACTGCCTATGGGCCCACATGTTCTTTTTTTCTGTTAGTGCTTTAAAAACAGGTTACAGGGTTCCGAGAATTCAATTGCCTAGGGGGCTCCACGTCGTTTAATCAGATACTGAGTTCATGGATAAAAAGACAAAATGAGAGATTCATTTCTTGTTTTTGTACTATATTTCTTGCAAAAGCATTATTCAATTTTCTATACTAGAATATATATGTGTATGGAAATTCAACTTATACTGTTAAGGTCAAAAGAGACTAAAATTTTATTCCAACTATTTCCCTTAAGAGTTTTCAAAAAATTAATAAATATGATTTTAAGATGAAGAGTAATTTTTAAAAGTCATTTCTATGGATGTACACTCATGGACAAAAAAATTAGCGCACCAAGAAATAATTGCGGGATTGTAACGAAACTCGGCATAAAGATAAATCTACGGGGAAATATGCAAATGATTGCGCATTACGTATAGCTGGTAGAGGGCGTTTAACTTTGTTCTCCATGGAGTATAAAACAGGTAACCAAAGTTTGAGTGTGCTGAATCGTTTATAAAGGAAGAATGAGGTAAATATGCCATTACACCAATTTCGAAGACAATATGAGCAGCTGTCGCAGTTTGAGAGGGGGAGAATCATCGGCATGATGGAACATGGGTGGTCAGCTAGGCAAGTAACTCGTCAATTAGGCCGCTCTGATTGTGTTGGGACCAGTGGATCTAAGAGATGTCATTTACACAAAGATCAGGCTCAGGACGCCCTCGACAGACCAGTCGTTGAGAAGACCGCTGCATTGTAAGAAATGCACGCATACAGCCAACTGCTTCATTGGCTAGCTTCATTCACCGCTCCCACAGCTAGTGTGATAGTATGGGGTGCCATTGCCTACAATACATGGTCACCTTTAGTATTGATCCGTGGCACCAAGACAGCCCAGCGGTATGTCCATGACATCCTGCAACCACATGTGTTGAGACTCATGCAACGGCTCCAAGAAGCAATTTTTCAACAAAACAATGCTCAACCTCACACGACAAGGGTGTCACAAGACTGTCTCCATACTGTTACTACCCTTCCTTGGCCTGCCCGATCTCCAGATATGTCTCCAATTGAGCATATCTGGAATCATTTGGGACGGCGAGTTGGGCATCCCACTGGTTTGAACGAACTAGAGTCAAGCTTACAGCAAATATGGAACGAAATGTCTCAATACATCATACAGAACTTGTATGCCTCAATGACCGATCCTATCACATCGTGCATTCGCACTAGAGAGGGTTCAACAGGGTATTAAATCCTCCGTTCTTTTAACTTTTTCTCTGAAATAAATGATACTTTTTCTTTGATTTTCCAATCATTTACTTATATCAAAGCAGTCATTACGTATGTAAAATTTCGCTTCAATTTGACATTTCCTTCTTGGTGTACTAATTTTTTTGTCCATGAGTGTATTTTCTTGCAAAAATGTTAATTCTTTAAGCTGAATTAAAAAAGTTTTTGCCTTTTTCATTTACTAAAATAAAACTTTAATTAACTGAAATACACTCATGTCCATAAATTAAGGATAATTCAGAATCACACAGAAATTGATCTCTAAAATAAAAATTTCACCTGTAGAATTCATCTTGAAGAATATGCAAATTACAGGAAACCACCAGATGGCACTGATAGTACGTCACAATGACGAGAGTGTAAAAGAGGGGTATATAAGGAATAGTAGCAAAGTAGTAAAATTGTTCACAAGCGCTTTAAAAGCCTTTCAGTGCAGTGACCGCATAGTTATGCCACAAAGGAAGCATTTGGATGATTTTTTACTTGGTAGAACTATCGGACGACTGGAATAGGGACGTACCCAGCTGGAAGTATCCGAGGAACTTGGAATCGCCCAGAATGTCATCTCCAGGCTTTGGCAACGATTCCAAGATGATGGTAATGTGAGTAGATGTTACAGCACAGGTTGCCCCCGAGTTACAATGCCAAATGAGGACCGGTATTTGGCAGTTATTGCCAAAAGAAACAGACTGAGCACAGCATCAGACCTATTGCGTCAGCTCTCTTCAGCTACCGGTACGACAGTTTCAAGGCAGACCGTGTACAGACGCTTAGGGCACATTGGTCTATATGCTCATAGGACTGTCAGATGTGTTCCCCTTACCGCAACTCACTGTCGCCTGCGATTAACCTGGAGTAGAGAGCATGCATTGTAGACACCGCAACAGTGGTATTGTGTGATGTTTTCCGACAAGACCAGGTTTAGTTTGCAGTCTGATTCTCACCGGACTTTCATATGGAGAGCGCTAGGTACCCATTACCACCAAGAGAACACCATTAAATGATACCGTTACGGTGGTGCAGGATGGCTCGTTTGGGGAGGAATTATTCTTGGTTCCAGAACTGACCTGCATGTTCAGAGTGTAACGATGACAGGCCACATCTATCGGGATGTATTCTGGAACATGTACGTTTGTTTCGGGGCGCCATGGGTGCTGAATTTCTGTTTATGGATGATAACGCCCGTCCTCACCGTGCAAACATTGTAGACGAATGCCTTCAATCGGAGGATATCACCCGTATGGATTGGCCAGCATACTCACCGGACTTGAATCCAATAGAGCATGTGTGGGATATGCTTGGCCAACGAATTGCAGCCCGTCAACCCCCTCCCACCTGTCTACCGGAACTTTGGAGGGCATTGCTTGATGAGTGGTGTAATACTCCCCAAGATCAGATTGATAATTTGATACTCAGCATGCGTAGGCATTGTAAGGCCTGTATTGCATCGTCAGGGAGACATACTCCGTATTAACCATCATACTAACCATGTTATACTGATATTGTAAATAGGTTCTTTTTTTAAATTTGCTCCAGGGAGTAAAAATTGCAAATTTTTATTAATTATGTCAAACATATAGCATCTTTTTTGCTCTTTACCTTTTGTTTAATAAATAGACTTTAGAAATAAGAAATTTGTTTTGCTTCTGTCTCTTTCTTTGCCTGAACTTCATTACCCTTAATTTATGGACATGAGTGTATATTGTGATTTAAACAAAATAATAACAAAAATTAGTCCGGCGGTTTCATGGCATGAAAGCTAAAATTAAATGAATGAAAAAATATAAATTACTAATGGTTCTTTCATTTGAGAGAATTATCTTAGAAATAGTATTTAGAATGCTTACATTGATTTAATAACACATTTACAAAGAATAAGCAGAAAAAATACACTTAATAACAAGGAAAAATAGTTTACATCAACAATAAATCATTTTTAAGGCACAATTAATGGAATCATGCAAAAGAAAATAATAAGATGATTTGAAAAACTTGCACTATAAGCATAACATGCAATTAAATTTCTATTCTTAATAAAATAATGGTGAATAAAATATAAAAATTATACATGTAATAAAAGATAGTCAATAAATAAAAATCAGGACATAACAAAACTATTATTCAAACAAAAAGGGAGGATCCACAATCAATATTTTCATATAAACATGACACAATTTCAGTCTCGGGATCTCTATTTCAGCAATACAAGAGCAACCAACTTTTTAGTTTTCAAAATTATAATCTGTGTATCATGCTCTAGCTGGTACAGCAATTCAAAAGGGGAAATAACAAATCTTAAAAGACGTGTGCCATTTTCATTTTCAAAAGATGGTAGTAACTTCTAAAAGTAATTTCATTGACAATACTAATTTATACAGTTGCTAATAAATTTACTTTTTGGAATTATTCATGTTATTGTTTAACTCTACTTATGAGTATTCATTATTATTCAAATGTATTAATACACGAGAGAATATAAATTTTCTTCTTATTAAAAAGTTTGAATCTAAAACTGTTAAATATTTAAGAAAATGGTGAATGTTCTAAAGGAAATTTCATATTCAAAATGCAAGTAATAATTATTTAATTACCTAAAACTGACATCAACGGAAGAGTAAAGACCTTTGTTTAACAAGCAACATGATGATATTATAGTATTAGGTGGATGACTTTTTTCTCTGCAATATTCTTCTGATCAGTCTAAAAATTGAAATAACCTTAAAATATCATTTATTAAAAGTTTATTATTGTCCTATAAAATTATTTCAGGAAGAAATTCATTATAAGGTGTGGACCGTGTTAATACTGTTAATCAACCATTATTTTTATTAAGATATTATAAGCCAATAAATGTTCTTAAGGATAAAGGTAGTATTAATAAACATTTATTATAAAATCCTTTAACAATAATAACAAAAAAAGAATCACTGAATCTATTTTTTAATGTCTTTTTTACTACGACTAGCTTGTAAATATTTTAACTAAGTACCCTCAGCATTGTTAGATGTAAAATTTATGAGATATTGAAACAATTTAAAATATATTACATTATTTGTATATTCACATATACAATCAAAATACTTTTATCTAGAATTATAGTTCAGTCATGAATGGCAAATTTTATAACATTTTTATACAAAATAAAATATAAGCGAATGTTATTCAACTTAAGGAGCTCTGAATCAAAATGGTTAAAATTATAACATTTATATTCAACTTACACAAATTTTTTAAGTTTTGTTTTCATTTCCAGAGCAAGACACATTAAAAGCCCCAAATGTATGCAGAGAATCTAACACTTATAAGCTCAGAGATTTTCTGAAAATGGTTAAAAGTAATAAAATTTCATATTAGTTTCAAAAAAGTTTAAAAGGATATTTTGTGCCTGTAATAAAACATTTAATTAGGGAAAGGTGGAAAATATTATAATTTTTTCTTTGATTTCCTTCTCATGACTCAAACCTTTTAGTTGTAATACTAAAAACAAGAAATGGCATATTAAAAGACACTAAAAGGTATGGAAGAAACGTAGAGTAAATGAAGGTAACACAGGGATTTATGATTTGTGTGAATCAATGCAAGTGCAAAATGAAAAAAAAATCTGAATGAAATCATTACAGTTTACAAAATACTTTTTTTTATAGAAACGTAAAAAAAAAATTTTAAAAACTTCTACTATTGTACATTATCTAATATTACTAAATTGGTTTTCCCCCCTTTTCAAATCCTCGTAATAGTTTAAGAATCATATATTCAATTTCAAATTGCAATTTGATATTAAAAGATGTATTTAGATCCCATTTCAAATTTCAAGTGTAGAGTAATTATAAACTAAAACTCCTTTTTATAATAATCTTTTACTGAACATGAAAGACAAAGATATCACAAGAACATTAACATAATCAACATTCATTTGTGAGCAAGTTAATACACACAATACGGTTACATAAAACACAAATAATTGGAGACAATTTAATTTACACAAATGGATACCTAGTAATAAAACCAATTTGAAATAAGAGATATCCACATTTATCTAACATCTATAGATATTAAAAGTAAACATTTCTACATGAACACACATATTGAGCAGAGATTTTAAATATATAAGAAAACAATCAACAAATGTTATTCATATGCATACTTTTTTACAGCACGTATATTCAGTTACAAGGTTACAAAATGCATTTTTAAGAAAACTACATAATAAGTGAATGTCTTCCAAAAAGATATTTATATTAAAACCCATAATTAATAAACAGTATTTCGAAAATTTCATTTATAAAACTTCCTCTCAATAAGATATTTTTTTTAAAAAAAGACATTTTTAAAAAATAACTTCCAATAGGGAGTAATGATAGGCCAAAAACAAAGATGTAAAAAAAATTGCACCTCTTAACATTCATATTACTTAGCTAAAATTGATCTAAAAAAAATGAATAAACCACCTATTTTGATGCTTTAATGCATTAGCTTCAAATATTACTTAGCCCTTTTGTTAATCAAATTTAATTAAATCTTATATGTTGTTTTTTAGCAATCCAAAATGAAAATTAAAGACAAAGTAAATCAGATTATAAAACATATGTACTGGTTTCCCATTTTTTAAAATAGATACAAATATTTAGAAAATCCTACTGTTATCATTTTACTTTAATACCATTCAATAGACTTTTAAATTAAATTTTGAACATTTGTATCTATGTCGTGTGCGTGTTTATTTTAAAATAAAAAAGTAAATGAGTAAGCTCAGTCTTATAATCCCATTTATAAAATTGAATTTTCAGCAAAACATACAATTTCACTAACATTTTAAAAATGTTTCATAACTTATTTTTCTAAAACTATAATAAAGTTATTTAGGACTTTTATAATCTAAAACAAGTCTTGTGGCTGCACATGAATCTTTTCTTAAACAATTAAATAATAAAATACTTTAATAATAGAAGCAAATCTTAAAAAAATAGAGAGAATATATATAGGAAATCAAAAATAAATACATTCTAGAAATTAGAAGCTATAGGAGTTCAGAATATTAGTCAAATACAGAATATTAAAAAAAAAAAATCAAATTTAACCTTTTTGTAGATAAAATAAGAAATTCAACAAGTATAAATAAATAATAAAGTAAAAAAAAAATTTTTTTTAAATTAGCAATCATGTATTAGAATTTTTAAAAAATGAAGTTCCTATGTAAAAATAAATAAATAATGGCCCATTCACATTGCATTCTATAAAATGTCAGTTTTACTTAGACTAGTTAAAGATATTGACATTTGATTCATTAATATATTTATGAAGGAAAGAAGATTTAATAATTCCTTTTTAACATTAATACAATGGGGGGGGGGACACAAGAAATATTTCAACACAAATAATTTTAAACAAATCTATGAATATTTCTTACGCTTAAAATACCATTTAAAACATCAACAACATGTGTAAAAAATAAGATATACATAATAGTTTCTCTTACATTGAAGTATACAAATACAATTATAAAATTAATTGTTTTATAATTGTTACTTTATTTGCTTTCATACTTCATTTTTAAAAGTAATAATCAATTTGCTATTAAGAGACTTTAAGATTCAATTTCCAAATTATTACACATTACTTATTCACAAAAAAGGTCAAATACTAAAAAAATGGGTTATACTTAATGTAAATATTAACTTCATACATCAATAAATAGTTTCATTTAAAGTACATATGATTCTACATCATAAAAAAAATTGAATGACAACGATTATACATCACATAAATTCTTTTAAGTGAAATTTTAATTTGTTTCCAGTTCAAATAATTTAAACAGCTGCATTATGTTTATTAGTTATCAAATTAAGTTCTACAAAGTACATATAAAACCATAACACAGCAGTATATTTATGAATATGGAACTTAAAATTTCTTTTAAAAAATTATTTGTTCTCAGCAGTATATTAGAAAAACTCCTTGTCTTAAGTTTAAAAGCAACAAATCTCAAAAAAGAAAGTTAGCTAAAATTCATTCATTACTTTTTAATATAATTTAAATATTTTTTAAATCACTTTCACATTATATATATTTATATAAACAGCTATAATATATACCCAATTGTGTTTAAATTTTTAATAAAATATTAAGTAAAAAATGTAATAACCATTAAAGTTTATGAAACAAAAAAAAAAGGAATATATACACAGACTTTGTTTATATTAATATGGCTCATAGGGTATATGAGGACTATTGTCGACTTAAAAATTTTAAGCCATTGCCAAGTATTAAAGATTACCCTTGATTTATATTATGCAAGACAAAATCCATTAATTCAAGCAAAAAACAGAAATGTATTTTTAAAACCTGCTATTCTTTATATGATATAAGAGCATGATTTATTCAAACACATGGAATATTTTTTATGTAAAAACAGACTGAAATTAAAATACATTGCTGGGAACAATTCAATCTCTAAGAGCTTCAAATCATTTTAATAATTTTGATGAAAACTATATCAAAAATGATATTTTTGTTACACACCACAAAGATTAACCAAACATTTTCATTTTTTTAATAACAAATGTTCCATTTGCACAAACATTTTATGATGTTCTGGCACACACTGTAATTAAATATAAGATTTTTCACAACTCAAGAAACAATTTCTTGAACTTTCCTACATCAATACCATCATTTTCCCAATGTGTAAATATATGTCCTTATCCAACATCTCGCTTATAGGTAAAATTATTTAAATGGACCATAAAACAAATATATGATAAAAATCTGTCTCAATTCGTAATTATAGAAATGAACCCAAAAGAGTGCAATAAAAATGTTTTTACATGAAAAATCTAAAGTGATGAGGCAGGAACTGAAGTTATACACACTAAACAGTAGCATGTTTTATATGAATCTATCGGGGATGCTCTACCACATGCAGCCTACAATTCTTTCAAATACTTTGAGAAAAAGAAAAGCATTTAAAAAATAGAACAAGGGCACAACCTTCCTGGCCACTGTGCTTCTTTGTCTGTGAGCGGAACATATACAACACCCATTAAAGAAGTTTTCCTCACTGATCCATCAGGTAATTTTTCCACTTGTTCCAACATCTGATTATGACCTTCTTTGCCAACTGGAACAATGAGCTTTCCACCAGGTTTTAATTGATTCACCAGCTACAATAAAGCATGCAATGATGAAAAGCTAACATCTATTATTTTTAATTATAACCATAATCTAGGAATTAATACAATGAAAATTATGCATTAAATACGTCTTTAACTAGACACTGGATATTAGCCAGCTTATTTGAAGAAACAATTCAAAAAATACTTATAACATGATTGCTTCTAACCAACATTTTTTTTAATGTACTCAACTTTATTAGGAGTAGATAAAATGTATTTTTCTTATTTTAAATGATTAATGTGTGTGACCATGATTATTCTAATGTGATCATAATTTTAAGATATGCAAAATTTTCATTTTTAAAATGAGAAGAAATTAACAATGTAATCTAATTATGATGGGAAAAATATATGATCTTATATTCCTTCTTGTATACACTTAATTTGGGGGGGGGGAGTCAAGTCAAGTGAGATAAACCAAAGACAAAAATGAATGCGTCTAAATTTACCACGGGCAGTTAAACTGTGCTAATATGAAAA
This sequence comes from Trichonephila clavata, assembly GCA_019973975.1. Taxonomy (NCBI): domain Eukaryota; kingdom Metazoa; phylum Arthropoda; class Arachnida; order Araneae; family Nephilidae; genus Trichonephila; species Trichonephila clavata. Next base: position 59,994 of record BMAO01026846.1, on the reverse strand, counting down.
TAAAAAAGTGCTAATATTGTTGCACAAATATTTACAAATCACATGTGATGAATTTATTCCACAAATAGATTTAATATAAATATTAAACAAAAGGAATAAGCTGATCATATTTTATACAAATATGCATTTTTTTTCAAATATTTTTTTTTATTCCCGAGTCACTGAAATTTAAATCCCAAAAACATTCTATAAGTTAGCACTGAATTTCCTTTTTAGTGTAAAATATAAAGATAATTTCATTCTTTATCACAAATAAATAAAATTTCCATTTGGTTTCTACAGTATGATTGTTTTATAGTGTTTTACATATATAATAAACACATATGTACACAATTATAAATTTTCTAACATTCAAATACCTCTTGCGGTAACTCAGGAGCTGCAGCTCCAACATGAATGGCATCATAAGGAGCATCTTCAGGGTACCCTAATCGGCCATCACCAACTACAAAAAAACGACAATTATAATACTGAAATTACACTATAGCCAATATTTTCACAAACATTTGGAATTTATGCAATAGTTTCAATATTTTCAAGTATAGAAATAAAATTAAACATTAAAAATTATATCGTACAAAATGTAATGAAAAAGTAATAACTAAAAAGAAAATATAGCTGCATTCAATCATTATAGGAAACTAATGAGAAATATAAATTTTAGTTATATAATTTATGCAATTACTATATTAGGGAAGAACTTGCCTTCTTTAAAAAGAAAGCTAAAGTTCAGTTTTTATTGGATCAAATTAAACTGTAAATAAAATTTATAGCAAATAACATCACTTTTTAAATGAAGTGATTTAAAAAAGTGGGGGGTCTTAAAACAAAAACAGAAAAAAAAAATAACAAGCTCATTTTATTGTATATTGTTTGATAAGAATACACACAACTATAAAATGCAATCAATAATGTTGATGTATTAAAGATGCACACATAGTACGAAAAAATATTGAATGCAGCTGCACAAAATTAGAAAGATACTAAAAGAAATTGTACATCTGCGTGAATAAAATCTGCATTGTCAATAGTTAACCCCTACAAAACAACCCTTATAATTATTCTACATAATAAAATATTAATAAACTATTTTAAATGTCTTAATATTTTAAATACACATTATTACCACCATCTGCATACAGGCTAAGATGATAAATGTATCTTTTTTCAAAGTAAATTAATTTCATGTAAAGATTTAAATTTTTCAGAACAAATGAAATGCTTTAATACTTTTCAAAGATATTTTTTGTTTGACTTTTTACAAGGAAATGAACATTAAATCAAATGCATACTAACCCCCAGAGAGTTTGAAGATTAATATATATATATATATATATATATATAACCTGAGTAATTACAAAATAGAAATACAACTTCTATCAGCTATTTTTGATACTTGCTACCAAACTATCAAGCACCTAAGCTATACTTTTCACACAACATTTATTTGCATATGAATGTGTCCCAAATCTAGATGTTTATGCATGTTTTCATATACACATTGAAAAATATACTAACCAGAATATTTGAAAAATTTCCATTCACAGTTTTTATATCTAAAAATTGAGTGTCAGCATGGTTATTTAAACTCACTAAGACTACAAACTGTAAACATTTTACAGGAATATATATTTGGATATAATACAATAACTAAACACAGTGCTAAAGTTAATTCCAATCATTTTGTTATGGAGAAAATGAATATATTAGCGCTTAGAATAATACCTATCTGTACAGTTGCTGATCAGATTACAACTTTCAAAAATGTTTACTGAATTACAAGTTTGCAACATTCCTGAAATAGTAAAATTCCTCTACTAAAAATCAGAAAACTGTTATTCTAAATTATTTATTTTAAATTTTGAGCTTTGCTATACACCATATTTATTTTAATCTAAGTAGCACTTTTCTTTCATTGTTAATGCTATTAAAAATTGGGTGCAGCTTTAAGTTAAAAGCAGAAAGATTTTTTGGTTTTGAAAATTGAGCATAACACTGATTGTTCTGTAATTACAGGTTCATGTATGTATTTAAAAGTTATATATAAAATAAATTTTTCTTTTCTTATTAGAGTTCTCCTTTTAACTTTCTTTAAATTTCATAAATTTTTCATATCACTAAACCTTTTCTTATTATTTATTTTTTTATTTTTTATAAAAATGTGTTAAGAATTTGAGGTGCAGCTTCGATCAAATAAATACCATACATTTAAAATATTTCTAAATTCTCTTCTGAAAAGCCTTACAATCCCCCCTCCCCCCAAATCAATCATTTTAATATGCCTAAAATACCTTATTGTTTCATATAATTTAGGAGCTTAATAGAAAAGTTTACTTGGGTTTCCAATATTCATTTTATTAACATCAGAAAACTACATTGTAGGCAGTTTGCAATAAATTCACACTTTTAAGCCCCAGTTAAATATAAAGGACAACAGGTACGGCACTCTATTAAATAAATATTACGTATATTATTCTTGCTACCCATTATATTTAAATATTTTGTATACATTTTCAATTAGTACAAATATACAAATCTCCAAATCTATCAATCATGAAAAATAATCTTGTAGCAGAATTACTACTGTCTAACTATAATTAAGAGAATTTTTATTTTTACTTGCCTACTAATTTTACTCTCCCACTTTCAAGCAGTCCAGGCTGGTCTCTTCTTACATTTTCAACAGACATGTTAACTAAATTGTCGATATGATCAATTCCAACAGCCAAACCACTTTCACCAACCTAAAAATTAACATACAAGAAATGTTCCTTGTCAAAATTTGAACATATTTTCCCTACAAAATACAGACGGAAATTTTTTTTACATCAAATAAATTTTGATAAAAGTAGGGATCATTTCCCTCTTTAAATTTAGGGTATCTTTACGATCCTAGCCATTTGCTTATATATATAAATTTAAGGTTAATATTCAATTACAGTAATACCTCTACTCACGCTACCCCCGACTTACACGAACCCAAAATAACATGATTTTCAAATCAGTCTTTTGTTTGAGTGCTACACTACTAAATTACTCACTCCCCGCTTCCTGTTTAATTAATGTAGATGTTCGAACATATCATGAGGAATCAACGTTTAGCCATAATAATTTATAGTGTGTTTGTTATTACATGTTATAATTGTAATATCGTGTTTGTTGAATGTAGTATATTTACTCAAATTTGAGAGATAGCTATATCATCCAAACAAAATAGAACTAATTCTTCTGCACAAAATTGGTAATGTGATTGAAGAAGTTGTCAATCTAGTCAAGCAAATAAATTTAGAAGTGGATAGTGATGATGTTCAAGAACTGTTGTATTCCTACAATTAAGAGCTGACAATTGATGATCTCGCAGAAATGCAAGAGCAAGACATAGAACAACTCGAGTCTTGGTAATCCTCTTATGCGTGCATTTTCAATGCAGACAGTGAAGGTGAAAATAAAAATTTTGAGCTCTAAGAGCAAGATTGGTCATCGTGCAACAGGTCACCTTATCAGGCTTCCTCTTTAAACTCATCTAGGGTTTTCTTGGATGTTATTCCAAGTTCAAATATATACAAACAAAAAATATGTAAATGAGGTTAATACAAAAAAAAAAAACAAATACAACAATATAAAAGAACATGATACGTAAATACAAAAGAAACATATGTAAATGAGGTTAAGAATAAAAATGTTGGAAATTTATTGGATTGCATCTTATTAGATCTAATTTATTGCCAGATTGCATCTGATTAGAATTTTGGCTATAATATAAATAAGTGGTTTTTAAAAATATAAAAGATTTATTAAAATGAAAAGCATGAAATAAACATCCCCAGAGATTAAAAATAGTTTATGGTGGATCCAAGATAAAAAAGTAATATAGATTAAGGTTATATAAACTAACGAAGGCTTTCCCCCCATATTCTTTATATACACAAATTCAAAATTTCTAAATTCAAAATCAGTATACAAAAAATTAATGCAAACAAAAGCTTTTTATAGCTCTTAATTAGTTAGGATTTCTTATAAAATGAAGACTAATGCCTACATGTTTTGTCTTATAGTTTTCTACACATCCTTTTGCAAAATGCAATGCAAGCATGTTATTGCATAACTTACAGTTATATCCATCCTTTAGAGATAATACCATATTCAATTTTACGCCGGCTGAGTGGCGTGGTTGGTTTGTCGCTGGCCTTCTGCACCCAAGGTTGCAGGTTCGACCCCAGCCCATGTCGGTGGATTTTCTTGATGCAGAAAATTGACAGAGGTCATGTCGTATGATTATACGGCATGTAAAAGATCCCTAGAGTGTCTGTTTGGCTTGGGCGCTCTCAGCAAAATTAAATCCTGGTAAAAGTTCGCATCATCAGAGCTCAGATGTCTCCCTCTGTGAAGGAAACTGGGCATCAAAATTACCTGTGGTGATTGGTATACGCCTATACGGCACCGCACTAAAGAGTGATACCAGCTCTTGGAGATGTACTAGGTCTGCCAATGGTAAAAATACCAATCCCCAGCCCATTGGATAAATAAAAAATGTAGTCTTAAAATAATCTGATATCAAAATATAAAGATCATCTTTTTTTAATGCTATGAATGCTATTTCTCACCTATTTCAAACAAGACTTCCTTCTTAGAACTTCCTTCATTAAATTTGTATTCTTGATTGCCTCATGCAGATCTTGAGAATAAATTCCTTCTAAAGTAGGGAGAGTGCACGGCACCCTCTACCAAGACTATCCTTCCTTTTTTAGTCAAAAGTTAAATTATATGGATTCTTTCTATAGTATCTGATACCATTACTACTGCCATAGTCATTTGTATTTGAAACCTTTTTAAAAGTACTAAAAAGATTCAGTTATGGTAAAAATTAGTTGAAGCCCTATGCATCAAAAGTCCAACATATGTAGTCAATTTTCTCAACTTTTATTACTTAATGCAATAGCTTCAACTAAACTGCCTTCTATCCTAACTTTAATACAACATTCTAATCATACCATTCCAATCATACATTTTAATCAACATCACCCTCTTTTCCTGTTCTTTTACTTCAATACTCTTACATTTTAAAAAAGTTTTGAACTACAATTTTTTAAAGCTATAGTTTCTTTCAAATTATCAAAATCCTTTTCAACTTGTTTAATCGTATCTTGTTCAAGTATGAGTTTCTTGCTTATATTTTCTAACTTAAAAGTGTTATCCTTCTATCAAAAAAAATAGCGTGAACTATGGTCTGGAACTCTACAAAAGTGAATGATTAAGCAGGCTCATAATCGGGGACCTCCCCTCTCTGGATTTCTCATTATACAAGATGCTGCTCGTTAAGTAATTTTTTTTCAATATTTGTTCTGCTTGTTATACAAATTACTCATCATGAGAGATGCTTATTAAGTTAAGTTTCACTGTAGTTGGTCAAAGGAACCCAGCTATTTTTTTATTTCTATAATACCTAGTAAATAAATATATAATATAAATATATTTATAATTATAAAAAAATAATTTTTAATTAAGTATTAAAGCAATTTTGTCAAGGTCATTATAAGTTACCAGACAATTTTTTTTATTATCAAAGCTGTTAAGAGTGCAACAACCAATTTTCTTTCCATGTCAAGAAAAAATGTTTAATCAATTTTTGTTTGAGCTAAAATTTTACCATCAAGGCCATACAAGCAGTTAGATATCCACTTCCAGATCCAACATCTAGTGCTCTTGCTCCTTCATATAAATTATCCTTTAGTAATTCTAAGGCATGTGCATGCTAAGGGAAAAAAAGAAATTATAAAATTACATATTCCTTTGTAAATAAAAAAAAAACATGCATCATATTAAATTATTATTGAAGTGGTTTATTTCTTTGTATTATCTCAATTTCTTCCTCTATTAATTACAAAAGATTTAACAGTTTAACGATTAACAGTTTAAAACTGAAAGATAAAAAGAGAAAACAAATCAAATTATAAGCAAATTATTGAGAGAAAAAGATTTTTCATATTTTAAGTAAATGTTTAGATAGCAATCACTCATTCAAAACATCAAAGAGAAAAATTACTTCAAATGAATTATCTGCAAGATAATGAAGTTCACAGGGCCAATTCCTTCTTGCATCCTCAAATTTACTAATTCCTCCAACATATTCTAACCCACCTCCCTTCTAAAGCTTGCATTTTAAAGCCAAATATTCTACTTTCTAGGTACCTTTTTAAATAATTTACGTAAGTTCAATTCCCAAACTGAAACAATAGTTTTGAATTGTTCAAGAGAAGTGTTTCCCAACCTTTTTTTACTTGCTCATCCCTTCACCTATCATCACGGCTCCTGTATTATATAAACTAACATGTACAAATATAGTAATATGGAGACTATTTTTACCAGTGTTTACATTGGTTATACATCAGTGATCTAAGTATAATCTAAGCTATAGACAAAGAAGAAATTAGTAGTAAAATCAAACAAATAAATTTGTTTTTTTTATTTTAATTATATAACCTAAGAACAATGATGAAATTATAAGTAGCTGTTCTTAAAGGGAAGTCACAATGTTATAAGAGCAAAGGAATACATAAAGGAATAATTATAAAGTTTGAGAATAAGAACAATGTCACAACTTCTCTCCTATTAAAGTCATTTTGTAATAGTAAAAACATCTTTCATTCATTGGTTGGAGAAATACTGAAGATAACAGTGATCAGTAACTGTGGACTCTGACTCTCAGGGTCACACTGTAATATAAATGGTATATACATTTGTGTTACCACAGAACTACTTTTATGGGATTAATTTTTTCTCCCCTGAAATATGAAGTTCAACAACTTCCTCAAAGCAATTGACCTTGTTATTTTGGACCACAGTCAAATGACAAAGATGACACCTGAGCTGGCACCCTACTCTCAACTTTAACACCATACCAATGTGAGGACTTGGAGCTACAATAGATATAAAGTGAATCAGACCCTCTACATAGGTCAGAAGAGGCATCAAGACTAGACAATGCCAGTCAAAAGTATGTGACCTTAACCACTATACTACTGTGGTCACAAATTACTGAAGGAACTAATATATTTAATTATATTTCTATAAATTTAGTAGTAAGATTAGATTTCAAGAAAACAAACATTGGAATAATTAATAATTCCCTGCTGGAAAAAAAAATGCTATAATAAATAGTTAATATGGTATACAAAAACAGACAAAATATGTCAGCTGTAGATGCAATAAAAGAGCAAAGCAAAACAAAACACTTAGTAAAATATACTTAATAAGAGCATTGTACACAAAATTAAAATTTTATGTTTGTAAGTCTTTATATAAAAAATATCAACATATCTAACATACCATGTGTGGAGCACTAATAGTCACAGCATATCCAATACCTTGAGGAGAATCTGCATATGGATTATTTTTACAATAATTTACACGGTCAACTGATAACATAACCTGTTCCACTTTAGGATCTTTAATAATACCATTCCCTGGAAAATTCAAAAATTATTTGAAAGCAAGCAAATGATAAGGCAATAATTCAATGAGAATGAAAAAAACAAATTTGAAATTAGCAAATTTTTACAGCTAAATTTTAAACAAAGCTTTAAGATCAATACATTGTTCCTTTTTTATTTGACTACGAACGTTTCATTTTATTGCACTATGTTAAAAATATAGTATCAATCAAATAACATGCACACAAAAAAATAATGAAAGGTATCCCATAAATATGATTTTCTAGGAATTGTCTGCCTCATTTTTTTTTTCCATAAGATAACTAATGCATGGAGAACTATAAATTATAATTTTTGTTTTAGACTAATATTACTTTATACCATCACTTAAACTAAACACTAAACTCAGTGGTGCAACAGTCCACGAGGGCCAAGTCCTATTGTGCTCCTATCAGTATTCATTATCTAGGGTTCTGAGGTGCATGAGCAGATTGTTCCAGTCCGGTGGTCAATGTGACATGAAAACTCCCAGTGTTTAGTTCCAAAGCAAGCTTGGTACTCATTTATCGATCCACTGAAGGGATGGAAGGCTGAGTCAACCTTGCCCAGCCCGATATTTGAACCCCAGACCTGTGGTATGGAAGTGTAATACACTACCATGTACCATCCCTTACAGCAATGGTCTTCAAACTGTGTTCCACGGAACCCTGGGGTTCCACGAGTCACAATAAAAAAAATAATAAAAAAGAAACATAAATATGTATGCAAAATAGATTTTCGTCCACTATGAAAATTGTATAATTACAAGAATCTAAAGCTCATCCTATTCCTTAACGATCGGATAATTTTGAAGAAAATGGTCCTAAAAGTTTCTGTTTTTTTATTCAAGAAAACTACATAAAACTAAGTACATGTTCAATATATGTATTTATTTTTAATTTCTGGATTAATTTTTAGCTTGAAATACGAAATTTAATTTTTTAAGTAAAGCAAACATTTAGGGTTATAATCACTGAATGTTGGTTTTCCAACAAAGAAAAAAATTTAAAAAACGTGTGTTTTAAACATTAAATGAAAATTTTTTTTACACTTTTGCATAATATAAATATTAGTAATTTTTTTCTTGTGTGATAAATTTCAAAGCACGAGATGCAATGGTCAACATCACAATCTGGATAGTAGTACCGAGTTTTCTTTCTGCACCTCTTTTTGGTTTCATCTCTTTTGGAGCAACAAACTTTACATTCTTTTGATGGTTGCCGCATCTTATCAGTTGGAGGTATCTGTCTAATAAAATGTCTTTCAATCAAACAGTTGGGGTTATTCTCCAAGCTTTGCCGGCCTCTTTTTGCAGTGGTTTCTGATACAGAATACCTTTCAATAAGTTCATCTACTAAAGATAAATGGACCATCAAATATCATTTTTTTGCCTCCTTGTTTTTTGTAAATAAGGTACGAGTTCAAAATAATTTGATCTCACAAATCAAAAAATATTTTCTTATAGTACTTCTTACCTCGTTTTTGAGCAATAAAGTAATCTCCAATATATTGGTCTACAATGTCTACTGCTCACATATTTTTACTGTAGTCAGTGACAAATAAAGTACTAAAAGTAGAATCCGATTCACTTCCTGACTCTAACTCCATAATGCATACAATATTAAAAGATATATATTTTTATCTGAGAACATAACTTGCATGTTTTCACGTGACTAAGTACTTGACCTAAGATTACAAAAATGTATCGCTAATATATATGTTTGATTGTGCTGACATTAAGTTACAAAAAATTAAATAATTATCGCTAAACACATTACTAATAATCTGGTACTGCTATCTGGTGTATAGATTAAGAAATAAACAATATTATGGGCTTAAAAAATAGATTATTTGAAGCTGTTTTTGGCAAAATACTTTTCAACACTGCAGCCCGGAAATATCACGGGCACGAGGAATAGAGAGGAAAGTTTCACCCCGTGAATTTGACGGGAGCGAGACGCAAAGGGTTAAAACTGAAAATTTTATTTATATGTAATCACTTTATTTTACAACACTTATTAAACTTTTATTATAATTTTATAAAAGAGTATTTAAATGTTTCTTTTCTTTATATGCATACTTCCTATTTATTGTGAATATTCTATTGTTTACCATCTCGGATTCCATGAGATAATTTTATACTTGTTAGTTAGCACAATGTCTTCAAAAATTAAATAGTTTTCTAATGGAAAATGTACCATTTTGCATTTGTGGGGGGGGGGGGGCACCTATAATGAAGGACAGAAAACAACTTACCAACATATCAATATCAATGTTAAAATCTAAGTTTAAGCAAGAACAGATTTTAAGTTTTAGTTTGCAAATTCTCATGTAAAATACACAGTATTTCTCATACGGCTACAAACATTTTAAGGCCATTCAGAACATAGTGTTTAAATGAAATATATTTCTCAATGTGAGTGGGCGGCTACTAAAACAAATTAAACTAGGAATATGTAATGCCATTGCACTTAATCCCAATAGTTCTAGACTTTGAAAGTTTGTTTAAAGAAAAAAAGCAAGCACGTATCCCAATTATTTAACACAATGCATGGGTCGGTGACACTTGGATCACAAATTAATATTATTTCTAAGCAAATTATATTAAAAAATTAAATTAGAATTTTTTTATAATAAATGCAACACTTTTTTTTAATTTGCCTTTATGTAAAGTACTTATAACATATTGATCTAATTTTTTTCTTCTTAGATATGTTCTTTTAAGTATGTGTGTAGAATGGGGTTCTATGAAAACTTTTTTTAGGGGTTCCATGAAAATTCCTTAAGTTTTAGGGATTGCGTGAGTTGAAAAACTTTCAAGACCTCTGCTTTACAGCAACCAATGTGAATGGTTCCTCATTAATACTGAACATTAAAGCAGTAAAACAGAGTAACAGAGGGCTATTTCTAACAGAGCTTATAATTCTGAACAGCAAGTGATGAAAGATGTTTCATTCAAGCATAATTTGTGGTACTTGCGTATTATTGCAAACTGTTGGCGACATTATATGAAACAAAGCACATGATTGCTAATTCAGCACACACAACACATGAGAAATTGGGGTTGCCAATTTGGCGAGTTATCTTGAACGTTGGCAATTGTTTTGCGATAATACACAAATAAAATTTCTGTTTTAAAAAAAGATCTCAGGTCTTTTTTATTTCATTTTTTAAACATGAGGGTGACTGGCTAAGAACTTAATTGTGAACCTCAGTCAAAAGTGATGGCTTTTAAATCTTTTCCTGTGGCAATATCAATGAATATCTAATTTTTAATAGAAACATCCATGAATTTAAAATTAGTATTAGTATATTTATTATCTAATGCAAAATGCATGCATAAATACTTATATCAGCATACATATGTAATGTACTTATATATAACCTGTCAAGCAATAAATTGATAAGGATTTTGAAGAATTTATATCAAAGTTTATTTATAAAAATACATCATACAGTAAAATATAAGTAAGGTTTACGCATGTGGTGGGACATTTTTCATTACTGAATTTACATTATGGAATTTGGCAATGGTTTTTTGGTTAGGAAGAGCTTGCCAATGGGCTGACACATTTATACCATATACTATATACATACAGACAGACAAATACATATTAATAGATTTAAATAATTGATTATTCATCCCCTTTATTACATAAGGTTTTTTTAATTACATAATGTTAATAACGTGTAGCAATGGAAACACATCACCCTCTACCCTATGTAAATCTTATTTTTTACATGGAATTGTAAAAACCAATAAATCTATTATGTAAAAAAAAGAATTAAGTGTACAGTCATTAAAGGCTAAGTTTTCCATAATTACGTATTATTGCAACTTATTAGCAACATACGAAATGAAGCACACGATTGTCAATTCAGTGCATACAACCCATGATAAATTTGGGTTCCCAACTTGGAAAGTTATCCTGAACTTTGGTGATTGTTACGATAATATGCAAGAGTACCAAGTTTTCTTTGTTACTTTTTGACAAAACAAACATTTAAAAATATAAATAGATTATTTTGGTAAAAACTTGTACTACAGTTAATCATAACATTAAGCTACATACTTACTTTTTAAATTTTGTATAAGTTCTGCATTGTTCTTTCCATGTGAACGCCAAGCCATGGGTATACGGAAAAATATATTCAGCAGCGCAACTCGAAATACTATGTGTGTTTTCTTTAAAAGCATTTACATAACTTGAATTCTGAAATTTAAAAAAAAATCAAAGTATAAAAATTAAGAAGGATTTGCATAACATACACAAAAATAAGTATTAATAAATAAAAAAAATTTATAAATCTAAAACTCAGATCACAGAGCAAGTTGTAATATAAATCACCATTTTATTCAAAAATTATGAAACAATGAAGAATTTATTAAAAATGAATTGTACATTCTACATAACCTAGTGGATAATAAAGAAATGAATACCAAAATAAAAAAATGCCACACTTTTGAGTAAAAAAAAACACCCTACCATCAAAATTTACTGATATAAACATTTCTCCCATTTCATAATGGAAGGAAGAAAAGCTTTTGGTAGTAAGATACATCTTTATTAAAACTTTGACTGTCAAAACTGTCATTTAAGCTTCAATGTAAAAAAAGTCAATATTTATAAATTGTACATATATTACAAAATTCTTATTTACGTTGATTTATTATTAACTTCCTCACAACTGTACAAATATAGCATGTGGAAACGAATACAAGATAATGACAGTTGACATCCTATTAAAAAATGATGCAAACTATAAGTCATCTCACATTTGGAGTGAATATTAATGTTACACTATACAGCTACAAGAGGGCTATAGGTGACAGACCTCATAATTTTGAATCATGGTCAAGTGACATGGATGACACACCTGAGCTGTGGCACTCCACTCTCGTAACTTTTCCACCACACCCATGGGTTGACATTTGAGCCTCAACATGTTTAACTTGTATTGGCCCCCTCTACATGGCAGGTCTTCAGCAGTACTAGGCTTGAACTTATGATATATCACAAGTCCCTTACCTTGACCACTAGACTGTCGCAGCCACATCTCATGGTTGGAAGCAGACATGTTAAATTGTCTGCCAAAATTTCATCATGATAGGCTTTGAATTAATATTAACCGACTTGACTTAGTCACCACTATTTTTTCTCTGTTAAAAGGAAATTGAAATTTTTACATTTTATTCTGAAAAAGCTAATAAAGCTTAAATTAAAAGCACTGCTATATTGCTTTTTAACAAAAAAAAAACCATTTTAATTCATTAAAGAATACAAAAACTATATCACAAAGTTAGACTGTGCAAGAAATTAAGGTATTAAGCAATACATTTTAAAAAATGAAAAATCAATATTAGATGCAGAAATTCAGCTATCAATACCATTCCAAACAGAGTGAAATTTTTACTGTTGGACAGTGCCATCTGGAACAAAAGTGGAATCAGAAGCATTGATTATTTGCAAGGCCTTCAAATACATTTCCTAAGATTCAAATTTCTCAACAATGGTCACAATACAAGCACAATTAAACAGTTTTACACAATAAAACAAACAAAAAAATCAAACTACTTCGGAAATTCAAAATTTATCTGCAACATCAGTCTTGTACCCAATATTTGCATAACATTAAAATTCACAACTTTTAAAAGTTAGCTAGTGTGAGGATAAATCACAACTGGTTTAGGGGCAAAATAATAACACCCAACTTTCATTTAGATATCAAATATTGTATCATTTAAAACTGGCAAAAGGATTTACTTTTATTGCATTATCAAGGTTACTAAAGTTAGAAATTTATATACCTGGGTAGTATATTCATATACTCAATAAGATAAATTATGCAAGTATTTATATGTGAATAATTAATTTTTGCTAAACATTAGCTTAGCTAATTTCTAGCAAATTTTTAATATATTGTTTCTTTCACAGGACAAAAATATTTTATTTTTCATATTTTTTAAATTAACAATATTTGAAACATTCGCTGATAAATAGAGGCAATGTAGAAAAAGGGGAAAAAACATCACAGGCGTTATATTCAAAAGGGGGTGGGGCAAGTTGTCTTTAAAAATACCTAGGTATATACTAGGCAGGCTAGATCGTAAATAAATACACATCATGAAAATTATATTAGCAAATTGGGAGATTTTCCTTCTATTTAGAAGAAAACAGAAGTCGATGAAAAACTGCTGAAAAACAAAACCAAGAATATTGTTAGCATCCTTTTTTTTTTCAAACAGGTGAGATAAAAACTTAAAACAATACCATAATTCCAATTAAAACTTGAAAAACGTTATATTTAGGAAATATTAGTGCTTTTTATCAGCTTTCAATGGATTTCTTGAAATTCTGTGACCATTTATCCCGCACATGTGTTCCGAGTATTTATATGGTATCAGATTACAAAGAAAAACTAAAAATTTAGGTTTGAAGAATATGACTAAAAAAACAAAGGTTTTCAATTCAATCAACAAACTTCAAAGGAAAAAGTATATTTTCTGAATTAAAAAAAACTACGTTTTGCAATTATTACACAAACAACACACCTTGACAGATGTTTTCAAAACCGAAAAGAACGAATGCAGAGGAAAGATTTAATCTATAATAAAAATGTGATAAGCTACAATGCAATTTCTTTTCTGATTAACAACAAATTAGAAGGTGGGCACTCGAAGCATTCTAATTTTGCTTTCGTTTGCAGAGAAACGCAAATTTAGTTTAAAAGGTAAATGCGGTCGTTTAGATGTGTTCTTCCTGTTTCAAATCGATTGCTATTAAGTCGTATCGTTTTGCCTGTAGTTGCTACTGAAAACGTCACAGCATTAAATCACATGATTATTGCTTTTTCGAATTAAAAATATATTTAAATTGAACAAAAAGACAATATGTTTGGATCCATTT
>BMAO01026846.1:0-39135 GCA_019973975.1 Trichonephila clavata | reverse complement strand
AAAAAAAAAGAACAATTGTTTATTTTTTGGAGGGAAAAAAATTATCAATGGAAACAAATATTTTTTGAGGAAAATAATAATTTCATTCTTTTAATTTTCCCTTGCTAAATTTATTAACTTTCACTGACAAAATTTTTATAATAATAATTTCTTATTATACATTTTTGACAACAGTTAAATTTTCTAAGCTCTGGTTGGTTGGATGAAGTGGTGAAAAACCCATGTTAGGAAAGTTGTGCCAAACATATATTATTTTAAGAAAATTCGTGCATTTGTACTCTTCGCAAAACTGTATAAATGTAAGAGAATGCAAGAAGTTTGAAAATGTAGAAAGTATGTTGTAGTATTCTGAGAACAGGTTTACCAATGCTGTTAAGCCTTATGGAAGAAATGAAAAGATCATTCCAAACTTCAGTATCATAAATCTGGTACTTGACAAAAGAAAGCCTTTAGGAGACAGGAAAATCTCTTTGATATAAAAGATGTATAATATATGAACTTAAGCTATAAATAGTATTTTATAGGATACTTCTCTGAAAGCGAGATCTTGTTTTGTCATTAAAAGTACATCATACCTAGGACCTGTCTTAAGGTCAACTCAATAACCAAAAAGCTGTCTGCAAAGTATGCATTAATATGTATATACAACTGCAAACCCAGTCATTCATTGAAATTATTTTTGCAGGAATTGACAGTGATCTACAGAAAAGGGCCACAACAATTATTTGTCAGCCACCACTTGCAGCCATGTCTTTATGCAACTAAAATTATAAGTGATGAATGGTCAGTTTGTGCAAGATAAAAAAATGACATTGGTTGCATACTGAGTTGTATAAAAATAATGCAATGGTATGAAGATCTTGATGGATTCGCACAAGCAGCCAATATAAAAATATATCATGAGCAAAAAAATATTCAGCAAAGTAAGTTACTGGGTTCTAATCTCATAAATGAAAATATTACAATCTCTAACCCTAACCTCTGTTTGGAGAATAATATTTCAATTTAAAAACTATAAATTATTAATTTACTCAACAGAATATTCCTTACATGAAATATTTTATACATATATATGTAATAACATCTCATATAAATTAAATACTACAAGTTATTCAAATGAGTAATGTGATTTAACATTTAATTGAGACGTGAATATCGCAATCTGAATTTGTGAAAATGCTGCAGAGGACAAAACCCATATTTCCAAGTAGGAAACATTTTAGTGCCTATATCCTTAGAATAGAATTAATTTATCGAAGTGTACCTGATTAAAACAGCTACAATGCTAACTTATTAATAACATAAGCAAATATTTCACAAAATAAATATTTTGTCAGACACACACATATATTTAACATCTATTATAGATGTGAAACATTTTCTTTTTTTCTTAAGCAAAGAATTCTTTGCAAGCATCATGTTTGAATACATTTCAAACACACATTTCTTTAAAAAGCATAATCACATACAAGTTCAGATTTCCCTTCAGAAATTAGTGTGATATTTTGTGGATTGCAATGTTAGACTTTCTGTTACAGGAGAAGGAAAACAAAAACAATTGCAATGAATCTTAAAAGAAACTAAAGACCGAATGAACACTTTAGAAGTAATTGTAATATTTTGCACAAATATTACAATTTACTTATTTATAATTTACAGTACAATTCACCATTTTAAATGTCATTTCTTAGCTGGGGTGAGTGAATGAGAGTTATATGTACGTTGCACTGCAAAACTACATGAGAGCTATTGGCAACTGAATTCATAATTTTAAAATCCATAGTCAAGTGATAAGGATGACACCCAGTTGGCACCCCCTCTCCTAACTTCCACATCACACCAATGGAACGATGTTTGATCCTTGACAGATTTGATAAGTATCGACCTCCTCTACACAGCAGTTCTTCAGCAGTACAAGGCTCGAGCTCATGACATGCCAGCCACAAGTCCGTAACCTTAACGACTTGGCTACCATGACCATATTTCTTAGTTGGAAAGATATTTAAGATGAAATAGTAAATTATTGTGCAACTTCTTCCTAGCCATTAATAAAGAGAAAATAACTAATTTCTATCTTTTAATTATTCGGAGACTAACAGCACTTCTGAGCAAAACTTTTTTTTTTACTGTATTTATTTTGAGTGGTATCAACACTCAAATGGCACTTATTTCTAAATTATACATAAATAATAACAAAACACATTAAAAAACCTCTGCAATACATCTATTTTTCAATAAATTCATTTTAATGCTATAGTTTACAAATGCATACATTTTTTTTTTATTTAAAATATTTGAATTGAAAACAGCAAAATAAAATTCTTATAAAAAGTACAAGTAACAGAATTTTTCAACCAGATAGTCATTTCGAAACAAAATACAAAATGTATTATAGCAAACATTCTTTGGTTAATATGGAGACCCAAAGGATATGTTATCCTTTTTAAATGTCTCATTTATATATAAATGCTTCATGCTGATAATTATATGAATTCTCTGTAATATGTACAGAGTCTTAAATAAATACCATATAACTACCTCATGTGTTACATACATGATATGAACAATCCAATGAATACACTTGACACACACACATTGAAAAAGGATTTATGAATATATTGTGTGACTTACAAGCATAATTTGAAAAATAATCACTGAACATTATTTGAGTAGGAAAAATCATTCTGCTTTACTATTAGATTTTTTATATATTTTTTTTTATCTCCAATGCCTGAAAAAATAAACCGTAATGATTCTAATATTAAAATTTAGTCATTCAAAAATTAAAATTGATGCATAGTATAAAGTTTAACATTTTTTAGCTTACTGTTCTCTTTGTGTTTTTGGTGAAAAAAGCTATTTTTACTGACCTTGTAAATAATTTATTGCATTCTGAAGCATACTTGCAATACACAAGGCAATTTTTTCAGCTAGAGATTTTTAAAATTTTTATTCTTTCTTTCTTTTTTTTTTTATCAAATTGGATCTATAATCCTGCAATGAATAAATGCAATTGTATTGAATATAAAGCACATTTTCACCGAATATTTTTTTTAAGTATTCTTAAAACATAAACCATATTTTAGAAACTATGCTGGTCTCACACTGATCGGAATGAGAAAAGGAGGGGGGGGGGAGATTATTTTTAACTAGGAAATAATAATACAAAAAAAATAATAATTTTACAAGCAGTTTCCTCAATTACCATACATAATTCACGAAAATCAGACAACAGTGCAATTAAACATATTTCGATTAAAATCATACCAATATTATGTAATATATATATAAATAAAATGAAAGCCATTAAATAAAAATAATAAATAGAATAGAAATTTTATCTCAGATGCGATTCCTTAGTTGATTCTCTAATTTTCTCATTACACTAAATAAAAGAGTATTATATTTTTTCAATCTTGCATTAGTTTTTCATGAAATTACTCCATATGACAGTTTTTAACAGAATTACTCTATAATGAAACTTTACTTGCATCAGCTTCTTGCAATTTAGCATTTCAAATAAACTTATAGTTCAGATCCAATACCCTTATTATGCTTATACGCCACACATAAAAAAAACCAGTTATTCAAAAAAGCTATTCAAACAATATATTTAATTATTAAATTAAGAATTCATGGATCTTGTGAATAAACAATTTTTTACAGCTAAAATTTTTAAAAAAAACTTATTGACAATAACTTGTATTATGATTATTGATTCAAGTATATGATATTTTTTAAATTTTATATACTTATAACAAAAATTAAGCAATTTGATTAATCAAAATCTTATCTGATTTAATCCAATTAACAATATATTTCAAGCATCTTTTGCCCCTTTAAACAAAAGACTCAGTGTTTAAATTATAAGAGAAAAATAATATTTGATGTTATATTAAAATGACGCAATTTTAAAAAGGATAAATTAGCAACTGATAGTAAAATTATAACAATTTTACAAAAATAAATAAATGTTTTTTAGAAAGAAAAAAAATCAGAAATTTATTATGTTTTAACATAAGTAAACATATTAAACCTCTACCAAAAATAATAATACTTGGAAATAATTACACTAAGAATCTGTTTGCTCACCACATAAAATTCATGAATAACTTTTTTGAATAATTAATTACATGAACATGAATTGTGTTGCAGTATAAATCATGTCTCATTTATATATATTTCCACAAGAGAAACCTCACATTCTTTCCTTTGAGACATTATCTGAAGGTAGAATTAGTATAAAAATGACAATATAGAAAAAAGAAAATTTCAAAATCCAGTCCTTCATATATAATTAGAAATAGAATGAGGTTTTTTTCCAGCTTGTCTATGAAAGTTCCAAGTCACAACTATTAATTAACATAATAAGAATAATATATTAGACCTATGGCACTTGTGCTAAACCATACAGCACACAACCACCATGTCATGAAGCCTAGAATACCTCTATATAATATTGGTGTGAATACTTTTTTCAAACTCAGCAGTGTAAGAGAAAATTGTTGACTTGATTCTAATATATCATTGCCGACAGGTAAAGGTGATATTTTTGTGGCAGTGGCATTAACTATTTCAACGGATGATTCTGCACCCACGTAGCTGCTCCATTTATAATCTCCTGCAACAGTCAAAATATTTCATGAACTTTCAATATGCCCATTCATACATTGGTTTATTAAATACAATGTAAGTAGCAAAATTTTTAAATGATATATATTTTAACTTATTATTAATATACAACCTATGCAACTTGCATGACCTTTGAACAGTATATATATATATATCTACTGTTTAATATATTCTGTCAAAATATTTTTTCCTCTTCCTCTCTAGAGTTTTTGTAAGTTTTAATTATTTTTTCTTTTATTCTTCAGTTTTTTATTCATATAATTATTGCTTGATGAATTTTGATATGATGATTATCTGTTACTTCCTTTTTCTGATTAAGTAATAGAAAATTTTTTGGAATGTTCTAAATCCTGCTTATGAATAATGTAATAGTTCTTTTTAAGTGGTAGGAATGCTTAATTAATTGCTTGATCTCAGAATTATTTTTGAATGAACTATAAAATTTATTAATTACTTCTTAATATTTATGAATACAAATAGTCTTGAACATACACATCACTACACCATAATCGGAAAGAACATAACGACTATTTCTGAAAGCCTTTGCAATTTTGAATGACAATCAAGTAACCATGAGAATATTTGAGCTGGCACTTGTACTCTCTAAAAATCCATATCTTGCCAGGGAGAGGAATTTGAGCCTTAACCCCTTCGGGACGAATGTCATGCCACCCGGCCGGCATGAAACACTGTTAGTGGCATAGCGTCACGTATCTGTGCCATGCACTTGGAACGTTTTTAAGCTCACTTTTTTGGCAATAGATGGCATTATATGTCCATAAGTTTTGAGATACATGTAGATCTGATCTTCTGCTCGAAATGAAAGAAATATTACTCACATAAATGTGGTTTTTGTTTTATAAACATAAGGAGAAGGGAATAATTTTGAATTGAATGCTTTATGACTGCTCTTCAAATGAATGCATGGTTCTTGTTTATAGTGAAGAAGAGAGATTTATTTTCGCAAGAGCATTTGGTTTGGGTTTGCAGTGTAGTTTTTTATGGATAATTAGATCTGATAGACAAATTTATTGTTATTTTTTTTTTTTACTTTTACAAGGTCGAAGGCTCGAAAAGGTTTGACTGAACTATAGAATATCAGAAAGATGCAAAATTGATTCTTAATTAGAATCTGAGAGTAGTGATAATGACAAATAATATATTATGTTTCTTCATTAAACTGCGAATTTTATGATAATATTACAGACATCTGTATGCCAATTACATCGATTTAGGGTTAACTATACAAAACCCTCCGGCCGTGGTGGTACGCACGCGTTTGCGTCCTTTGCCCTGAAAGGGTTAATAGATTTAATATACAACAACCCCTCTATATAGAGGTCACACTACATACTGAGCCCACAAACTTGACAGAAAAACAACACCAGTAGCAAGATGACAACCTTAACACCAATCTCTTTTGGAACAAATGAAACTCTACTCTTTGAACACATTAATAAAAGTTTGAAAAAAAAAGTAAAATTTAGATATCAATAGAATAACAAAATGTGGGATGCCCACAATTTAAACACAAAGCAGAATTATCCTAAAATTCTGTAGTACACTTTCATTTTAATTAGATTGAAAATAAATACCAAGCTTAAAATAAGGTAAAAAACACCAACAATCTCAATCATTTATAGATTTTATGCCCTAAAACTACAAAAATAAGATATATTTTTAAAATGCCAAAATGTAACAGAAAATTCAAGTTATTTTTCAAGTTTTTTTCTTTGTAATAAAAGTAGGAATAATTAATGCAAATTTCGATATATTTGAGTTGAATATGAATGTGAAAATATAATTGTTTCTTCATAATAATAGTAAAAAAATATTTTTTCAAGTAAATTGATTTTGACCTCAAAAATTTTTTTCACATATTTTCAAAATTTATTAAGACAAATAAATAAATTTGCTGCTTTTAGTTTTTGTTTGAAATGAAACTAACAAAGGGAAAAAAAAGGAAATTAATCACTAAATAATTATAAAATCATACATACCTAAAGTTTTTAATAAAAGTGCTGAAAATAAGCACAGCATTAAGGGTGTCAAATATTGCAGAGTAACAACACACAAATAATAGAAAACCCTTGCAACCTAAAAAATATCATAAAATAAATTTAAAAAAAACAGAAATAAAATAGTTTAATCACTAATTTGAAAATATAAAAGATCAAATGATACTATTGTTAAACAAATCACAGCAGAGCGATTTAAATGTTATTTTTGATTCAAAAGTAAGTGTTAGTTTCTTTTTAAATACATTTTACATATAAATTTCATTTTTCAGTTATGAATATATTGTTAACTATTGTACAATCAGAATGTGATCTTTAATGCTTCGTTGTGACAATTAATATGTTTTCTTTTAATATTACTAAATAGATAAATTTAATAAAAGGAAGCCTTTTATACACACACACTTTTACTTCTGGTTACTAAGATATCTATTTCAATTTTAAAAAATAGGATAAATTAATAACTAAAAATATACCAAAAAGAAACCAAATTAAAACTAAAAAACAATCACTTAGGAAAATAATACAAGCAGAAAGAGAGTCAGAAACACAAATGTGTATATATATGCATTATTCAAGAAAGATAAGTCTTATAATTAAGTTTCACTTAGGCATAAAAAAAATGTAGAACAGAAATGATATTAAACTATTTAAATAAAACTACATAGTTCAAAATACACAAAGAAAGATCTAAAACAGACATTTATTTAAATGACGACAAAATCCTATAAACAAGAGCTAATATAAAATAAGCAGTATCAATAAAATATTATTAGTCAACAGTTAGCAAATTTTTTTTTTTTATTTAACTTCAGAGATTTAAAAACCTAGTATAAATCTAATTAAATGTTGACCTCAAATGTTATCACACTATATGGTAACACATTATTCAATAAATTTATATATATTTATATAATATTATATATACAGGAATACTTCAATTAGTGTTGATCCTACTACAGCATGGATAGAAATTTGAGTAGTATAAATTTCAATTAATATTGATTGTGTGTGTGTGTGTGATTCACTGCTATATAGTATGAGCAAAAATATTCACATAAAAAAATAATAGTGCCGAAATGAAGGCCGTGATTGTTTAAAGTTAAATGCGAGTATCACTGCATGTGCAAATTCGATTGCTTAGAGAGGGCTTGTGGAAGAAATAGTTCACAGATAATTTACTTTGTTTTCAAGACAGCCTCGTTGTGTGTGCATCAGTTATTCTTGCCATCCAATTTATACATGATTTGGTTTTAAATTATTATATATAAATCAACCATTCTTTAACAATATTATGTATTATCACAAGATAAATAAAGAAAATAAAAGGGGAAGGAAAAAGGCTTTGGCTGATTTTGTACTAAAAAGTAATGCTTCCTTTTATTTTGTAAACATTTAGCTGTGAAAAGTGTTCCATTGTTTGTACTTTTCCTTAATTTTGAGTAAATACATATAAATACTTTGGTTCTGACAAAAACTTGATAGGAAGTAATGCTGCATTTTCCCACAATGTTTAACTAACAGTGGATTCATTTAACATGGTACTTGAATAACTAATAAGCAGTACTAAGAGAGAAATATATAAAAATAACTTTGAAAAGAGCTTTTTTTTGTGTCATAGGTTAGGGTATAAAATTTTTTTAATACATTTGATATTCAGTTTTGTTTTTAAAAAAATCATGTTTTCAAAATTCAAGGAAAGAGAAAAAGGAAGCATAATTTTAAAATTCCGAAGAAAAAAATGAGGAAGGAGTTACCATTTTTTGCAATTCTACATTACTAATTTTACCAGCTTCTTTTCTTAAATTTTTCAACTTTTCTGGTGCCATATTTAAGTATGATTGTAGGTAATGAGGCATAAGAAGAAATCGCATTGCCACAATTACAATAATCAAAACCAAACGAGTTGTATCAAATGCATCAGAAGACATCCTGCAAAGCATTTGAAAAACCTGTTAGCAACAGATATAAAATGAAAGTACTTTAAAATATTTTAATCAATATTTTATAGTTAAAAATGAAAAGGATATCTTAAACTTTATGAGATCTTAAGTTAAATACAAGTCAATGTGTTGCTCTTTTATTCCATTCATTTATATGAATTTTCAATAATAATCAAGTAAAGCACGCACACAAATTATATTTTAAAAAGACACCTTTTAGTATTTAATTCTCAAAATAGGATCATTTTAAAAAAAACAAGGCTTACAATGCTTCTGGAATGCCAGGCCATGTTCTTTCTGTGAAGTAGTGTCTGCTTACAGGTTTAACCCACATCAAAACAATAAACATTGGTGAAATGAAACTGATATGAAGAAGGGTTCTAATGTAAGAAAGAAAAGGGGGGGGGGAGACATATTAAACAATATGATAAATGAATATAAAATACTTACAGTAAAACAAATTTTCTCAAATATGAAAGACATATAATAATTTAACTATTTAAATATTTAAAGATACAGTCAGATCCCAATTTAACAAACCCCTATTTCCCAAATTTTGCGATGTAACAAAGTTTTCTCTTTTCAAAGTTTTCCTGATTAAAATGAAGGTAAAGAACCCTATTTAACAAATAATAAACCCTGAATTAATGAATTATTTCAACATTTAAAAAATTTTTTTATTAGTTTATGCCAGAAATTTTTTTCTCCAATTAACATCCTTTTTGTACAGAAAAGAAAAATGATTTTTCATGTCAGTTGCCAATTTCAACAGATGCAGATGAATCATGAGTAACCTATCGTGTGAGTTTAGAATAGGACAGGAAACTCCTTTCTTATCTCCTCCAACTCCACTATGCAGATGATATTTTAATGATTATATTACATTTGATGATGGACTGCCTATCAGGAAATTGTAGATTTGTTAGAGTCAATGAATCGCGATTGTGATGCAGAATATGATAATGAAACATCAAAACTGTTACATTTTCTAATTCTTCACATTGTTTGGAAACTGTGAAAACATACCTCATGCAGCAGGATGTAAATGATGCAGTATTTTCTTCTCTGCATTAAGTTGGAAAAAGAACTTTTTCAAAAAGATTTTCAAAGATACATAAGTCAATATTTCAAAATTTCCAATTAACTGGCCCATAATAATTCATTTTTAGTATTTTTAGCTGTTGAATAAAAAGTGTGTCCTTTTTAACTATAAGATATTTTGTGTGTAGTTGCTTATAGAGTTTTCAAAGGGAAAGTGTAATTTGTTGTTTGTTTTTTGTTGTAGTTTGTTTTGTAAAAGGTTGTATTTTGTTTCGACCCCGATGAATTCGTTAAATCAGAGTCTGACTTTAATTATATTTTTATACAAAAAGTATTACAGTAAAAATAACAAAGCCATATAATTTATAGAAAATTGTACAATTAAAAATTTTATCCTTGGCAAAAAAATGTAAACAAATTCTATACAAGTACAAAACATTACTGAATTTTCATAAAAGGAAAAAAAATTTCCAATTAAGCAACACACATCTTTCATAATTATTCAGTAAGATGGGGTGATCTGCTTAGAAGCATAAGATAATAGAATAAATACATTGAGTTTCATATGCACAGGAAATTTAATATGCAAGCATTATTTTCAAAAAGAATATTCAGATAATTTTCTTTTTACTTGACTAATAACTAATGAAACACACAGAGAAATCGTTAATATTTTAGAATCATAAAATTTTAATTAAAAAATTATAGCTTAATTTTTATTGTTTTAAAGTTTTATGTGTATATATATTTTGTGTGTTTTATACATAATATTTTAACTTTATTCTGTCTATATAGAACATTGAGTTAATTGATAGCATTATTTATTTAAATTATTATTCTTGTACAATACAAACAATTACTGATCTACAATTTACAGAATTATTTGCTTGATAATCATCATAAAAAAAAAAGTATAAATTTCAGTAGAGAGTTCAAATTTGAAGACCAATTGATTATTTTAAAGCAAAACAACTATTTGAACACATATTTAGAACTAATGTTTAGTGTTCCATATAATATGTATGCAAATAGTGGTGCTAAATCAACATGATTTCATAAAGCTATTATTTTTGTTGTATCTACATCTATGTAGCTATAACTAATGTACTTTCCCTTTATATATCTATCTATCCTAATATATGAAACAAGAATAGGAATATGTACTAAATATCAATCTATGTTCCTCATAAAGTTTGTAAATATTTTTTTCTTCTTTTTTTTTTCTTGTGTTTCATCAGAAGTAATACATTTACATTAATAACCATCATTTTTGAAAAATTAATAGATTTAAAATTTTTAAGTTATTTTTGATGCTTCACTTATTATTATTGCTTTTAAAATGTCTACAAAGAGAGAGAGAGAGAAATAAATTTAGAAATTTTTTAAAAATTTGAATTGTGGAATAAAAAATTAAATGAAATAGAAAATTTTAAAAAAATGTAATAAATATAAATTATTGTTCTTCAAGAAAGAATCTAAATGAGAAACAGTAAATTGTACAAAGAATTTTTAACACAAGCTGTTGTGTACATATACAATTGTAACTACAACTCTTAATGAACTAAATATTTAATTAATAATTATAACTTACTTCAGAAATGGCCTTTCAGAACAGTATTTCAATGCATCTTTGTGCATTCTAGCTAAACGAAGACCAGGAAAAGTGAAAAACGATCCAATAAATCCACACCATAGAGCTAAACTAAGTTTAAACATGAGTTTGGATGCAGGTCCACTGGAAAAAAATTATTAAAAAATGAGGCCCGCTAAACTCATTTTCTTGACTTTTAAACAATTACAATATTTTTATGCCATTATGTAACATTTATAAAAGTAAAAAAAAATTGTTTTTGCTTTAATAAAAAAAAAATTCATGAAATGACAATTAGCTCTCTCAAAATAATTTTACGTTATTTCAATTCTATATTGATCAATCAATTTATAAAAATTACTTATATGTAGCATTAGTTTAATTTTCTTCTTTGAAATTAACTTAAAAGAATCTACTACAATAGTAAATATTAATACATAGTAACCTTAAAGAATATAAACAAAAAATAGTTATATAAATTTGATGATGAGCATGTACAATAGTCTTAAATAATCCTAACTATGATTTTTTAAAAAAAGCAAATATAAAAGCTGTCCGTAAAGTAACAAAACTGGTCGAGAGAAAAAAAGGATATTCATTTAAAATTATTTACAGCAAATTTATTTTTAGTTTCCCTCGATATATTCCCATTGGCACTCGTATATTGATCTATTCTTAATTTCCTCTGGTCAAAAAAAGCTTTACAGTTCATTTTCTGATAACTGTTTTAATAACCATGATATTATCTTCTTAACAGACTTATAAAAGCACGGTCTACAAAAGTCTGACTAGCCAACTCCAAGGGTTCTATAATCCAAAGATTGTGACTTGAACCTGACATAAAATCAGAAAAAGTCGACAGGATATAAAACATCAATATAATCACAAGCACAAATTATTAACTTATTCTTTATTAATTTGGCTAATTTAAAAGATGAGGTGAAGATCCAACTCAACTATATTAAATCCTAAATATAATTAAAATACACTTATCTGTAAGAACCAAACAAATTATACCGGTTGATCTTCTAATAAACTGATGATGGTTTAATAGTCACACACAAATTGGATCCAATTAAAAAAAAAACTTGGCTGGTTGATTTAACTAAATGATTTACTTAAGTAGTAAATAAAATACCTATGTGTATAAGCAAATTTAACTCACTGATAAAATAAATATTTTCTCACTTGTAGTATAAATACCATCTATCTCTAACTGCCCATTTTATTTTGTTTTATATACAACTACTTATTTGCATATATCACATTTCCTCATTAAGAAGTAGCAGCTAAACTTTCAATATAACTACCACCAGTTCTGAGAAAGAGCCCAAAGAGATAGCTTGCTATAGCTTCAAAATTGAAAACAGGTTCCTTTTAGTATAAATTGTACTTTTAGGAAAAGAAAAGTCCCAAGTGGCTAATCAGAAAAATATGAAAGATGTTTAACAGCTGCAAATTATTTTTCAACCAAATATTATTTCACAAGGAGTGCTGTGAGCAAAGAAACACTGTCTTGATATAGAACTATTTTAGCACAAACTATTCTTATCAAAATCCTTCAGTAAACTTTCCATAGAAGTGTTTTTGTCAATGTTGTTAGTTTCAGATGTCACTTGAATACTCAATTGAGGCTGCTAGAACAATCTGGCAGATTTTCCCTTTAAGCACAATGGTTTCTTTAGCTAGTTATTTTATAGTTGGAAAACAAGTACATACACTTTTTCATCTTATACTGTTATATTTATCCTATATATTACAACAAATTTTCAGTTTTCCCTAATTTTATGTTGTAAGCCTAATTTCAGTTTAGTCCTAATTTACCTAATGTTAGTTTTATAATTTTAAATATTCATTCTATACATTATTTTATTTTATCTAGTTTTTGTTTAGTCAACATATATAATAAGTGTATTATTTGTATTTATTTTTTCCTGAGCATGAGCTATAGCTCGTTCAGGATTTTCATGTAAATTTGTATGTTTAATAAATATTATTATTATTTAAAAATGTAACATACAACAAATCTATCTGGCACAATAAATATGTCCATTATTGTGAAAAAATAAGCAGAATGCATTCTGTATTTGTAAAGATGGCCTTCAATAGTGTGGTGGTACATTTGTTGGACTCTCATATTTTTAAACTAGTAATGCACATGCAAGGTACTAATTATTATAATATTGACCACAAGAATCACACACTTTCATTTACACTTAAAAATACACAACACTTCTAAAAAGTACCACTCAACAGTCTAACAGCTGATTGAATATGAACTACTGCATAAACCCATTGCAAATAATTAGCTTCTGACATCTGTTGGAAAGTTGAGTAACTGCTAGGAGTGGTGGTTCAGAGAATGTACAATCTCTAGCATCAATTTCTGAAGCATTCAAACAAGTGGTATGTTTTATGTACCACCAAACAATAAACAGATAAGAGTTGGTGGTACAATATATGTACCACCAAGCATGAAAGAGTTAAAACTAATACCATTGTTTAAGTTGAGATTACCTCCCATTTTCTATTAATTATCTTAACATCTTTTACATCATGATCTGCAATAAATATCTTGTATGTACACCCAATTGGATGTAATCAGACCAATATTGTTTAGCTTAATGTAAAGCGATAATAATTTTTTTATCAAAACATACATGTATTTCTTCTTTTCTTCACCAATAAAAAAATTAATTATTCTGAAATTTCATTTCTGGTGAAGTAAGCAAATTAATGCCAATAAAGTAAATAAATTAAACACATAAACACATACATTATAGTTTAATGTGGATTAGTTAACTTTTTTACTGTATAATTGACTTATGTTTACAGACTGGTAACAGATTATAATTCAGTCATAAATCACCGTATAACAGAAACAAAAAGAAAGCACCTCTTGATTATCTTATTTAAGGCAATATGGTACCCTAAAAATCATTAAACTGTCGAAAAATTTTTATTGGCTTATTTTATACCCTGAACCTTTATAAATATGCCTGCAAAATTTCAAAGCTTTACCTGCATTTTTCATTAAGTAATGGAGCAATGTCTGATGCTAAACAGCAACTACCATGCCTACATTTCAGATTATCTGCTAGAAAAGAGCCTGATAAAAAATGAATTAATTATTTTTCTAATGCACATCAATGAGATTGACATCATATATGCAATAATAAATCATTTTAAGAAAGAATTGTGCAATTCATGCAAAAATTCTAGTTTGTGAATTATTTAATGAAGATCAAATGGATTTGGTCCAGATTTAAAAGGTGTGCGTGGTTTTTATGATATTATTATGAATGAAATTAAAACTTGAAAAAGGATTCTTCCAAAGCACAAATACTAAATCTCATTTTGATAGCTCAGATAATTAAAAATCTAATTCGCAAGAATAGAAAAACTCTCCCATTTTTATATATTTGTTTTTGGTGATAAACATATATCTCATGTGTGCGAGATTCAACACTTTTATTATTAAAATATTTTAAGATATTTATTTAAGTAAATGCATATATACAGTTCTTAGATTTTGATGTATTTTACCTATAAATTGCTATTTGATTTTGCTTTTATTCGTGTACAATATTTAACATGGGAAGGCTTTTAAAATCATGGAAATAAAAAAATAAAAGCATAAACATCTTTTGTACATGTTGTGCATTAGCTCTGAAGTGTGTGTATTTATTTTTTTATAATTATTAAGATAAAGTTTTATGAAATATTGATCTTTCATTTGTTTTTTTCTATGTATTCATTATGGCAGTATACTGTTTAATTATTCTACATTTGAACAATTTTTTATGGTAAGTAGTTTTAAATAAGCTAATTAACAGTTCATAAAAGTTTCAGACTGTTCAATGAATATTATATCTTGCTATTCATGGAATGAAAACTTCAAACTCATATTTCTCCATGTTGAATTTTTGTACATATACTGTTATTCAAAACCCTAAAGCTTTTTTGATAATTGAAGTATGGGTTTGAAATTTTTTATACATGTTCTGAAATGTATGTTTTGTAAAACTGTGCATGAAATTAGCTCTAACATGTTTAGCACTTTTTCTAAAAAATTTAAAAATCAAAATGAATGTTTTGAGAATTTTTGGGAGTTTAACTACAAAAAAATTAATAAAAAGTTAAAGAGCAGCAGCAGAAAAAAACCCATGCACAGTTTTTGTAGTATAGTATAAGGTACTTGGAAAAAAATTTTTGAATAAAAAGAGACATATTTAAGAAAGCATTAGGGGTTTAAAAAAATGCTTAAAAAAGCTAAAAAAATTTTAATTTAACAAACATTTTGCAACAAATTAAATTTTTTTTGTATGGAATTATTGTTTAATATTAACCTTTATGAAATACAATTAAAACCAAATATCAAATATTAAAAATAAAAAAAATTGCGAAGATGGTACCATATCGCCTTAATTCATGAAGAAAATAGCAAAAATTATTACCTAGAATCTAAGCCTTGATCCATTAAAAATGTATGAGCACTGGCATTAAAACTTGAATATGCTACAACAAAGAATGATGCCATTGAGTATTTTAATTCAAAACAATTTTATGCATATCTTAATGTTAATATAAAAATTTATTACATTTTCCATAACCATATAAAAATAACCACTTAATTTCTGAAATTAACTTACAACTTAAATTTTTTAAATAATATTGTTTTACCAATATTTAAGTAAAAAGAAAAATCATTATATTACTACGACTCATAAACTAGCAATAAAAATAAGAAATTTTAGAAACGATTTCTAGCAATGAATAAAAATTGGCAAAACACATGCTTCATTCATATTTTGAAAAAATAATACAAATTAATAAAAACAGAATTCAATCAAAGCAATTTGTAATATAAGTTATCTTAATGTAGCAGATCATACAATGGAAATTTTAAAATTATTTTTCAGAAATTAGCTTTCTCTGGTTTTGTTTAAAAAATAAATTTATATTACACTAGACCATTTTTAAATGATCACATCATGAACATATCAAAAAATTTATTATACAGTTTTATTTCTTTCTTTAAAAATTTTTTTTTTCTCCTAATGGGGCTGTTTATTGGTATTTCTTACCTCCGCAGACCTAGTTCATTCCCCAGGAGCTGGTATCACTTTTTAGTGCTGCACTGTATAGGCGACACCAATTGCTGCAAGTAATTTTGATGCCCACTTTCCTCCCCAGATGGAGGCACCTGAGCTCTGATGATGCGAAATTGAACTTAGGAATTTAATTTTGCCGAGAGCACCCAAGCCAAATGGGCACTTCAAGGGATTTTTTACATGCCGCATAAACATACATGACCGCTGTCGATTTTCTGCATCATGAAAATCCATTGACTTGGGTCGGGGTTGAACCCCCAACCTTGGGTGCAGAAGGCCAGCGACAAACCAACTACACCACCCACTCGGAATAAAAAAATTGTTTGATAGACACATGTTTTGCCTCACATGTACAATATATGTATCTACTTCACTTTACAATATGAATGTTATTAAACTTTAAAATACAACATTATAAAACTTTTTATTAGGAACTAATATGTTACTTTACCCACATAATAGATGTAAAAACAGGTAATTATAAAATATTTTATAATGGTAAAGACCCAGTTTTTGTATACCTCTGATTAATCCTTTTTATAATAATTCCCGATTTTAAAATGTATCTAGAGATTGTACATGTTGATCCAAGGATTTCAATAACTAAACATATTAACAGCTGGCATTTTTCTACTACCCCTATGAGAACATGGGTTTATTAACATCATACTTAGAAACATTGTGATTATTGGCAATGAATCTCTTAAATTTGAATCATGGTCAAGTGAGTAAATGCGACCTGAGCTGCTCTCGAAATTTCAACACTACACTAATCTAAGAACTTTAAGCTTTGACAGATGTAACATGCACTTACATCCCTAAAAGGAAATAAGGAAAAAGAGGAAAGAGCTGCATTAATGTCACACTATAAAGCTGTATGAGGGCTATTGGTAACAGACCTCATAATTTCGAACCATGGTCAAGTGATGAGGATGACATCTGAACTGGTACCCCCTCTCCTAACTTCCTCATCACACCAGTTTTGAGCCTGACAGATTTAACATGCATCAGCTCCCTCTACACAGTGGGCCTTCAGTCGTACTAGGCTCAAACTTATTACATGTCACAGTCATGAGTCCATGCCATAGACCACTAGGCTATCACAGCCAGAAGAGAAGGAAAAACGCTATTTATAAAGTTACTGTATTGGTTTTGGTGAGAACTATTAATTTTATACTTTAATCAAAATGAGGTATTCAAAATGCTAATTGCCATCATTTCAAAATTTTTAGATATTATAAAAGTTTTAAAATCCAAAAGCCATTAAAAATCACACTTATTACTATTTTTTAAATCTTTTCTGTATTCCACCACCTCTATAAACATTTAATAACAAAATTTTAAATATTTTTTTTTGTTTCAAGTATTATTCAATTTCTACTATTAGTTCACACTCTCCTTGTATATATATTTGTTTATATATCTTGTTCAAATTTTCAATCTTTAATAAAATACTTTCTATTGATCCATTCAAGTTCATATACATTTTTTAAAACTTGTAGTGGATGACACTTGATGTTAATAGAGTTTTTTCAAATAATAATTCATTAATTATATTAAAAAGTGAATAAATAGTAAACAAAAATAAAATAGTTCAACAGCATATATAGAAAGGAAAATTGTTCGTTGTGTCCCTGTAGCACAATGGATAGTGTGTTGGACTTGTAATTCAAAGATCGTGGATTCGAATCCCCTCCTGGGATAGCTTAATTTCTGAGACTGTGATTTCTTTTTCACTATACTATTTTATTAGAATTTTTAAATTTAATGAATGAATAAATAGTACACAAAAAAAAAAAAATAGTCCAACACCATATATAGAAATGAAAATGAAAAATTGCAAGGAAAATAGCTTTCTATTTTGTCACTTAATATTGTGATTCTGTGTCATATGCATATACATATTTAAATTAATTGTAACTATTTAATAAAAAAGTGACTAAAATAAAATGTTTCTTTGTTGACCAAAATAAGAATTTGCTCCCCCTAAAATTTTTTTTTATATTACTTGTTTTTAGATAAATTTTAATGAATTGAATACTTACCAGGTTCTAGTCCAAATTCTAAAAAGTCTTCATCAGCTATGAGAACAATCATGGCAAGAAAGAAGAACAGAAATCCAGCAGTTAAACATAGTGATCTTTCACCTACTGCTTCTTCTCCACGGAAATATAATGCAGTGAGTGACAAGAGAATTTTACTGTTTTGAAAGTTAAGTGGCATGTAAATTTAGCACAAAATTCATTAATTATTACAGATTACTAAACTACACAGTTAGAATTTATTAAAGCAAAATATTTTTAAACTATCAAACTTTGATAATACATTTATAAAATTTCCAAAATATTTATTTTTATTTTAAAGAATATTTTTCTGTAACAGATTTTAATATGTTAGAAAATAAGTTCAGAAGTATCAGAGTAAAAAGATATTATAAACCAGAGGTGGGAACATTTTTACCATTAAAGGTTGCTTTAATTATATATCTATATAGTTTGTAAATAATGTCAAAAAGACTCAATCATCAATAAATTCTGACATTTTTATACTAAACTATCATTCTTCCATTGAATGATTATATATACATATATATAAATTTCAAATTATTAAATTTTTTTTTGCTAAATATTACTTAAAAGAAAAACAAACATATATAATATATATAAGTATCATAATTAAATTTATTACATTATAAAGAAAGACGATACAAAATTATATTAAATTATGAAACATAGCAATGAAAAATAATTTAACAATCCAATGGAAGATTTAAGTTTGCAGAATATTTGCATTTATTTCTTGCTTGAAAGTAAACGAATACTTGGAAACAAACACAGGAATTATCGAACTTTATACAAAAGACAACAAGTATTACAATGAAAGCATGCCAAGTCACTATTCTCTTTTTATGAACATTAATATTAAGGAAATAGTTTTTGCATAAAAATCAGGAAGCATGTCTGGGAGTGTTGCTGTTTTTCACTGCATTGTTTTCTAACATTTGAAATATACCACTGGTCATCCCCACCAGTAAACTACTGAAATTTACATTCATAGCATTCTTTGTTTAATTCTACAAATTTTTAAACTGTGTTGTTACCTAAATAAGTGAATATCAATACAAAATCTAGCTTCTACGAAGGCCTAACAAATAACATATGGAGGTTGCACATTCTTCACATAATTCTAAATTGTACAATCAATTAATTTAACAGTTGGAAAAAGTGAACAGAGGAAAATAAAATTAGAGAAAACATTTAAAACCATAATTAGAAAAAATTGTTTAGTATAGTTTCACATTTTAATTCAAATATGGAATTTATTTCACTTAAAGAACCAGGAAGACAAAAGGCACTACATCACACCAAAGAAATTATTTCTGGTTTATATTTCATTAGTTAATGATTGCAACCAAAACATTGGTATCTTGTAAATTTCAAAATTGAGAAAAATAAATAAATAAATTTTGGGGGAAATTCTTTTTTTTTTTTTGTTTCTCAGAAATTTTAGAGAAATATTTAGAAGTTTACGACAACACGCGTGTATGAAGCTTTAATGAATATATTCTAGATATTGTAACACAAATAGTATATTTATACCAAAAATTTTAAAAAATTATCAATTCATTAGTATTAAACACATGTTAAGGAAACCTACTCATATATTAAAAAAAACCAAGTTCTAGATAAAACAACATTATAATTGAATACTTTCGAACACTAAAATTGGAGGTAAAATATATTGCCATTCTTTATTTTGTTCAACAGTTATATCTTTTAACAAATGATAGTATAGTTATTGAGTACAGCTAATAATAAATCTTTTCTTATACAATAAAACTAATTCAAAATACATAATATATACTTTAAATAAAAAAATAATATTTAATTAAAATTTTCTTTCAACATTAGTTATTAACCCAGTTCATCAAAAAACAAAAGTATAAAGTTATAAAAATAAAATGAAGCATTATTTTAATTAAATTTTTGATGAAAGGATACGCTGCAAAGCCTACAACAAGTATACACCACAATACGCTAAGATTTACTTCATCCTTGGCTGGTATCAGGTAATAATATACTTCTGTAACAACATAAACAATTAATGCACATAAGGAAAAGTCCAGCAACCACTGATATTCTGAATAATAGTGAAGTTGAATCATGTCGTTTGGATGGACAGCAGCAACGTCTAATTGAAGCTCTAAATTTTTAGGAACCATAAATTCTGAATCTTTATCATCATCTTTCCTAAAAGAGAGGGGGAAAATACATTTCTAGCTCATATATATATATATAAACTTTTTTATAAAATTACCATATTAAAGGTTTTTAAACAAAAATAAAATTATAAAGTTATATAACAAAGATTATTTTTCCATATTCTCTTTTTAAGTTTATTTAATCCAATCAAAACCAATAGTTAATAAATAATCCATATATATAAAGTAATTCCAAAACATACTTAACCTTTAAAATAAGTTAAAATGTATTATAAAATAATCTGCATGAAAATCAAAAATAGAATTACATTTAAAAGAGATTTTATCACTTAACAATATCACTATATTTTTATTTGTGCATTGTAAAATAAAATAAGAAGCAGATAAAGAGAGATTCCAAATGACAATAAATATCTTCATTTTTCTAAGTGATAAAATTGCAAGCACTTTTGTTCCTTATTTTTATTTTTTGTCAGATTTTTGCTATAGTATTTTGTTGATCATTATATATGACATATTAAATACGCATTATTCTTTTAGATGAGAATTACAATTTGTATTAAGTCAAAGATTTGACCTATAAAGGGTACTAATTTAAAATTGGACAATATAAAAATATTTAAGTTAACTTTTATCAATGAGTATCATTCAAAATATGAGGGTCATTTAGAAAATAAAGACTGTTAAATTATACAACAATTGGAAACAATATTTATTGGAAAGAATAATTCTGTTACTATTACATACCTAAATCTTCCTTCCCTTCTTTACAGAATCACCCCATTCAAACATTTAGATTTACTGTATTTCTTCACAAGCTTCAGAAATTCCATGTAATTACTGTTCTGCTGCCATTAAGACAGATATTCACTGCATTCAAACTAAAGACCAATAACCTGGATTTTGGGCCTAGCAATTACCATCATTTTCCTAAGCTGAAATAATTTCTGAGTGGTAAACATTTTGGAGATGAAGAATGCAGTGTCCACCTGGCTTATATGGCCATGCTATATTCTCATGCATGCTGGTGGCAGAAGAGTATAGCTTGGGAGTTCTAAAACTCATGAACAAATATGGCAAATGTTTAAATGAAGGCAGTAATTATGTATAAAAGTGAAAGAAGCTTCAAGTATGTAACAGAATTTTTTTTTGATTAAATTTATAAAATTTTAGTTTTTTGTTTTGTATAACTTAATGGTCTTTATTTTATAGATTATCCTTGTATGTTTATAAAACATAGTACTGTAAAACGAACAGTATTATACAAAATTTAGTTTTGCTTTATTTACTATATTTATTCAAATCTAAGCTGCCATCAATTTTTAGCCACACACAAAATTCTCAATGTGTTTTGTGAAAAGATAAAAAAAAAATAGTGTAAAATGGTTTATCAATAAGCAACTTTTAAGAAATTTTATAAAAATTTAAAATGAGAACTGATAAGAAATGAGTTAAATAATTTTTTTTTTATCAGTATTAAAAACTTTTACATATATATGTGAACATGTAATTGCTCTAACTGCTCATCCAATGAATTTTTCTATTGCACTTGATTTTAAGTAACATTAACATTAGAAAAAGTACAGCTTAGATTTTAATGAATACAGTAATTATTAGTTTTCAATATCAACCATTTTTGCAAAAGAATGTTCAAAGTGAGTAAAATATTATTTTAAATACTTTCTTAACAACAACAACAAATCAGTATTGCAAGACACATAAACAGTTAAAAAAAAGAGGCTTGTTTCATATTCATTAATACGCAATACATAATTGCAAAAAGTAATTCATAAAATATTCAAAAAATAGAAAAACAACAAAAATAATTTTAAATGGAAATAAAACAACTTAAGGCATGGTCCTCGGCCACAAGAGGGCCTTGTCTCCTTCTCGACTCAGCCTTAATAAGATAATGATTCAAATAGTTTCAACGATCAAATGTTTTTCTCGGTTGTATTCTTCTAAAAACTGGGATTTTCAGATGATATGTCAATTGGCTACACGAGATAACTTTTTTCCATGTATAGGCCAAGGCTTACAACCATACATCATCATTACTTCTTCAGTTAAAAGGCGACAGTCGGTCGAGCTGGTTTGTGCAATTGTAAATCATGCTTATTTGTTTGTTTCGGGTTACTTTTTTGACAATGTATGAATGTTATGTACTGTCTACTTTAAGGGTCACATGTGGAACCTACATTTGTGTAGGAGCCCACAGGCCTTAAAAAGTCTTATGACGTCCCTGATAATAACACAAATATACAAGGAAAGAAAAACAATTACCTTACAATGTGGATTAAAATAGCTTTATTATGAAAAACAAATTGATATGTGTTGAAACCTAAACAATTCTGGTAAGACTTAATAATGATTAGTTTAGTCTTAATTTTGAAATGTATGTCTGTTCAACAAAAATTAAATTAACACTTGAAGAGATGCTTAGCTTTGGAAGTTTTACAATATTTTCTAATGTAACTTTTATACTGTTACTGACATTTGCTAAAAATGTTGATTACAAACTAAACTATACAACTCTAATGTTCCAATCGTTTTTACACTTCAATAAGCATCCAAAGAGAATATAAAATAATGTAGAATCTTATCACAATTACCTATAAAATCATTAGCAAACTTATTTTCTGAAATACATACCTATCTTTGCCTTTTTTCCCTTTCTTTTGTCCATTAACTCGCTGTAGACCAGCTACTGAAAGCAGTTCTTCATCAGTAGGATGAAGATAACGGGTCAATCTGCAAATGTAGTAAATTCTTTTATTCGGCAGCTTCAGATTATTCCATGATATATACATTGATATAAAAAATGTTCAATTTGCCATGTAAAATTATTATTAAAGCATATTTAAGTTAAATCTGCAAATCTGTATGATGTATTAATTTAATGAAAATAATAAGTATAAAATCATTTAAAATAAATATATTTAATTTTTTGAAAGGTATAAACTTAAATAAAATTACACAAATTAGATATTAATTTTAAACAATATTGATTTCAACATATATCATTCAAAACACCTTAATAACAATATTATACTTAAAAGAAGTGTCACAATCATTACATAAAATGAAATTTCCCCCAATCCATTTTCTTGAAGCAAATTTATTACAAAGTCTTGAAAAACGTTCTGAAAATCTTTATATGTATATATACATATAACTTAGTACAGTTTACTAACAATAAAAGGAGAAAGATTTTGGGGTTGTTATCATAAGATAAATAAGAGATAAATTATATAATTTCATTTTTTTAAAAAAAAATAACAGTGTCCTGCTGCCTGCTTATTCTCTAAAAATTATATTGAGTGTCAGCAAACATTTATTCCATGTATATGCCTATGATTAATTGAATTATAAAAACTTTTCATTTATGAAAGATAGTAACAAGTGTTCGAATAATATAGCTACATTTTAAAATTTTAATTACAAATAAACAAAGATGGTTTTATGGTTTTTACTTGAATAGGACTTGGAATGTTCTCATTAATAGAAATTGTACATTTATATAAGCATACAATAATTGTGAAACTTGGAAGCAAAATTTTAGGTTATTTGAAATTTAAATTAATTTTAAGATGCCAAAGCAGGTAAACAAAAAAATCCAGTTCCTAAGAGAAAAATATGTGTGGAAGTTAATTATATTAACCGTACATAATTTAGTTTCCTTTCAGCCATTATATTGTTTCAAATTTTATGTAATTGTGATGGAAAAATGTAAAAGTAATTTAAGATGCTCTATCATATTTTATTTTCCCTTTTTTTTGTAATCATGTATCGGTGACTTTTTGTAATCACTTTAATTAAAAGTAGTATAAGCATTAATACTCTCTATTTAATTTAACTTCTGTCCCATTTTGAATACGGCATAAAATTCCCTCTAGGGATTACCTCTTGGACATAAGAAAGAAAGTAAAGAATACTTTTTATTGAACTGTGATGCTTTTAGAAATTAGATGCCTCTATGCTATTAGAAATGTTTCTGCAAAAGCTTTAAAAAGAAATTACAAAAATCTTTCTTGTAATAACAATTTGCCTTCATTTCAAACTTCGGAATTAAAAAAAATTGGTCTAGGGGAGTGAATTTAAATAAATATTAGTTGCTTAAGAGGAAAATAAAATTCTTAGAGCATTACATATAGAAAATAGTATTATCCATCCTTCATCATCTAAAACTTTAATTGTGCAGGATTTTCCACAACCAAAAACTGAACAAGTCCAAAGTTTTATAAGTCAAGTTTTGTAAATACATTGAAAAACCATCAAAAACTTTTCATTTCACAAGGGGAGAGCATGATTAAAGAAATTCATTTGGGGATGAGACTTTGTGTATTAGTAGTACAGTAGAACGTCATTTATCCAGAGCGTCAAATATCCAAGCCAGTTTTTTTTTTCCCAGTTAACTACATGTATTGTATATGAATACGTTTTTGAACTGTGCAATGCTCAACAGCTGTTTTGCACAAATAAAAATTTCTTGCAATGTAAAAAAAAATCATGTAAAACAACATTTTTAAGTTATGAAAAAGTATATGATTACAGGAAGGAATTTGTTTTTTCTTCTTTTGGAATTAATATCTTTACCTGTATGATAATAGCCATCTAGCAACAGAAAAATGAGCTGAAACTTTTTGCAACACACTAGCCATGACCATGGTTACAACCAGCTGCACACCAAATATTGCCTAAAAGTAAATAAAAAATTTTGTGAGCACATACACAAATCAGGACATAAAACACTTAAAACTTTTAAAATTGTATACCATCTCCATCTTTCATTTAAGCAATGATAAAAAAATCATTTAACACAGCTAAAATAAGTGATGAATGTACTATACGACATAAGTAAAGGATGACAGACTACATTTTTTTACATTCTTTCTTAACACATCTATGATACAAAATTATATCATGCTGCAAAATGAATATTTAAAAATATTCATTTTGCATTTTAAAACATACTTTAAGTGATAAAATCAAAGGCAGTCAAAATAAATGTAATTAGCAATGTTTAATCAAAAAACAGATACACTGAAATAAGTAATTCTGATTATGTTCTGCACTACCAATTGCAAAAAAAAAAATCATTTTTTAGATTTATAAAAATTTTAGAAATAACCTTTTAATTAACAGTGTTTCTTAGTAATATAATTTGAATTTCATAGTTTTAGGGTTTGTTAGTGCATTTTTTCATTAATTATCTTCATAGTTATTAATTACTTATGTATTAACCTGCATCAACCATGTTCTCCAAATAAAAATTATAAAATGTAATGAACAGCAAATGATTATAAAAACAACCCATTCAAGAGCATGCTTAAACATAATAACTTTGACTAAAGATGTTGGACAAATTCTTTAGTATCTTCGTCAATTTATTGGCCAGCTGTCTAAATATAAGTAACTGAAAATGATTTTTCTAAGGTCTTAGTAACATGTAAGTATATGAGTATTTGGTTTGTTTATTGAAAAAAGCAAAAGAACATTCCTAAATGAAATTTTATAAAAAAACCAGAGAGACAAAGCCAGAGAAACATTAGCATTGAAAGATGACAAAATAGATCTTCATTTCAAGAGTTAATATATAATTTGTCAACCAAAAATGTTGATAATCATCTTGTTAAACATGGACCAATAATTCTGGAGGTCAACGTAACATTCAAAACAAGTGTGAAACAAAATATTTGGGGCAACTTATCGATTATGGTGGCTGCTTTTTAGCGTTTTTCCCAGAAAAAAAACAGGGATGTTTTTGTTCAGATACATTCACTACAATAGGATGACATAAGAGAATTTGGTGTGTTTTCTATGTGTTGCCATGAGTTTGGATTCATGATCCCTATAACTGATATGTAAATATTTTTGTTACATTTCACTTTTTAACAATGGATACTTCAATAAAATTTAAAACCAAAAGAAATTCAAATATTTATTATGACTAAATATATCTTTAAATTGATATTTAGAAAGTTGATTAAATCTGATCACAATGATCTCCTAACGTGCTTAAGATAAACACATATCAAGCTTTACATATTTTCAAGAGACTTGACATTTCACAATAATGAACAGCGAAAATTACTCTACAGCAAACATGTTCTTCGTACATGAGCACAACCATGTGATTTTTTTAAATGTAAACTATTTGACTTTCGAACAGACAGAAAATAAATTATTAAGAAAAAACATAAATATAAATCTCTTTACCATTTTTGATTCAGCTTTTAATTACTATTGGTACAAAAAGTAAAATTTAGTTTAAATGGAATTAGCGGTTTCAAAATAACTAGGACATTTAAAACAAATAAATAAAACGTATTGATCAATTCACTTCAGTTGAGATTCCTGAAAGACTTTTCGTTTATTATGCATCTCCAATATCTGATAGAGACAAATAAAAGGAACAAACAAGACCGGACGTGTAATGCGCAATTTCGTTGGCAGCACCTATTCCTATAATCTACAAATAAGGATGGGTTACTTTGATATTTTTGGCCTCTTTTTGAAAATCGCCAAGTTCATCGTTGGCTTAATTGAACCTACTAAAATCATTCTTGCTATAGCGCTCGTGCTGAAAGGTTCGTATATAAAATTCTAGCGGGGAGATTTATTGATTAGGTATTTTATAACTTTGAATTATAATGTTGAGGAATTTTATTTTCGTTTTTATACTGTATTAATTTCCTGTTAAGTTTTCCATCATTTTAACATATTTGCTGATTTATGGAATTTCTAACTTATGTGAACAACTAAAAACTTTGATTCATAATTTTGAATTATTATTATTTTACTCTTTTTATATTGTATTTTTATTTTATTTTGTGCTTTGATTTGATGTAATTAACATTTTCAGTTCATCGACTTTCTAGCTTCTGCCGTGTAAAAGCTCGATTCTCCAATCACGTGAATGTAAAAATTGTATGCTTTGATTATTTATAATGTTTTAATAATACGTTTTAAAATTTCCAGGTATTTACTATTGTAGTAGATTCATTATTTTTTTAGTTCCTGCTGGGTGATTGCCCACTTGGCGGATCTCGTGAGTGTAAAACTTTTTCTTGTCGTTAAATCGAAAGTTCTATTGATTGTTATGAAAAATTAGCGTAAATATATGAGGTAAA
The DNA here is from genome assembly GCA_019973975.1 of Trichonephila clavata. Lineage (NCBI taxonomy): Eukaryota > Metazoa > Arthropoda > Arachnida > Araneae > Nephilidae > Trichonephila > Trichonephila clavata. The sequence goes on along the minus strand of BMAO01026846.1, from coordinate 11,441 downwards.
TTGTTTGGCTAAATTTTTAAATGATTGTGAGAATAATAATAGAAAATACAAATTTTCTGGAGGTGTTCTTGTAAAAGAAGGGTGCCTGCCCTGCTAGGATCCAACCAAAGGTAATAATGCTATTCTTAATAAGAAAATACAGTTATTTAATTAAAGTAAGAAAAAAATCATTATTGGAATGTATTATCTATTGCAAAAATTTTTATACGAATCACATGTAAAGATCTACACAATATGTTTAGATTTAACTTTCCCTTAACCTTTTCCATATCATGAGTGAAATTGTAGATTTAGATATTTAACACATTTGCTAACATGTGAAGCTTCCTAGACATATAAAAGAAAAACTAGTTGTATAGAAATATCAAAAAGATTCTGTATTCCAATTATTAATGGAATATCTTGGTAGAATCACTCTTAATAAAGACTATTAAGGGATCAGTATAATATATTTTTCAAAGCATAATCAAGCATTTCAACTGGTTTATAAAACTTGTATAGAGTTCATTAAAGCTAATCTTCAAATGGGTATTGAAAAATCTTCAGTATTAGAATATGTATTCGGTTAATAGAAGTTTAATTGTACTTGACTAATAAGGAATGCTTTACTCTGTTGCTCATGTTATTACTAATAAATTAAATACAGGAAATATGTATTGTGTTTCAACATTCAGGGAGAAAGGGTGCCCAGTTAAAAATTAATTGCATGGAACAGCTTTAGTATCGCCCACCCATCCAATTTGGCGCAAATGTATTGAGCAAATGTTCCAATTGCATTACGGCCAATGATGACCAAACATGATGACTTTTAAAACATATTTCGGAATAGTGTTTGGCTTTGCAATTGGCACCTTCAATGCACTTGGAAGAGATGGTTAAATGATCTTGTTTTCCAATTTTGAAATGCGAAGGGAAATTTCTCTAGTAGCTCTTTTGGAAGGAATAAGTTCAATAATATGTAAACAAATAATGGAAAATTTTAAAATTGCATCGACTGATAAAAAGCCTGCTTTCAATAAATATTTTGATGATAATTATTATAATTCAGCCTACTAATAGTATAAGTCACGTCATCTACTTCTGCATGCCAATACTGATAAAAATATATATTGTTAATCTTTTCACAGTACATGAATGTCCAATTATTTTTAAATGAAAATTTAACTCTCAAGCAGATAGTTTGTGGAAAATACAGCATGACACATATTTAGCACATTATAGAATTTTAAATGATACTCTCCCCAGTTTATATTCTTACAACCTATTTCCATTTCAAAATGAATTAAAAATTCCTGACAGATATTTATGACCAGGCAACAAATTCTTGGTTTGTAAGATTGCAGACTAATGGAGATGTATTTTATGTAGTTAAAAAGATTATGGAAGCATTTCAGAAAGAGGTTGTGTGTGTGATCAATGCCATTACAGGTGTGTAAAATTATCATGTTCAGCTTGGTATACATGTGAATGCTCAGATAATCATGCACCATGTAAACATATTAAAGTTCATTCTTAAATTGTTTGAGAGATTCCATGTTGTTGAAAATATTTCTTTCCATATCTCAGATAGAAAGTGTGGCGTGGGGTCTTCCGTCAAAGAAATATGTAATGACATAAGAAAAACCAGGAAACTGTACTTCTATTTGTAGTATTGAATTGTTTTTTGCAAGGTAAAATAGTTCAGGAACAATTGTCTCAACATGCAATTCAGTAAAAGAAAGGTAAAAAGTAATTACTAAAGAATTATTTACCTGATCCTCATGTACCTACCTCCCAATCAGCATTTAAACCAGCAGTAAATATTTAAGCCAACTATTAGGGATTTAAAAATAAAAAGAAAAACTCTGGGATGTTCTTTTTTTAGTTGTCAAGAAAGAAAACATTCAAGCTCAGTCTAGTCAGCATTACTCAATTCAAAAACTATTTGCAAAAAAACTTAACTGTATCTTTAACACCTGATATATGCTTGTAGTGTTGTTTTATGTTTTCCAAGACATTTAGCTATGTTTTTATGGGGTAAAGTTGTATATTTTTATATCAGATGAGGAGGTAAGTAATTATCAAAAATAACCAAATTTTTGTCACAAATGGCTTTATGACAGTATATTAGAAGCATAGAATTTAAAAATCATGCAGGATAGAGATTCCATTGCAGTTGAATGTTACCACACAAACTTTGGAAAGTGATGGGAATATGGTAATTTTTTATATCATTCATTCTTAATAAAATTTTAGGCAAAAAAATTGATTTATACTTTTGGAACATATAAATTTAGAAAATACATGTATACTTTTTGCAGGTAAGTGTTTAAATATAAAATATATAGAGAATCAGGTGATGTTAATGCTTGCTATCAATACAAGCAAAAGTATATACTAAAGTAAGTAATATGTTTTAACTTATGTGTAAACAATTCTTTATAATAACTGATTCATCATTTTGATAATATTTGTGCTATTTGTTATACAGGAATAGACCTTGAAAATTTGCCTTCCCTTTTTAGAAACAGGTATTTCATCCATATGTTATATTTCATGGGCGATGAGGAAATTGGTAGTGAAAGTAATGATATAATGTGATTGCCTTTTTTATGGTATAGATGTACTAATAAGGATTTATTTTTATTTTTTGTCCAGTAATGGACCAGTTTTTGATATACTATTTGTTTTATAAATACTTTAAATAGTTAAAGTTTTTCAGGTTCCTTTATATGTGTTCTGTGTATCAACCAGAGATGAATGAAGTAAATATTCTTACATCACTGAGAGTCTTGAATGACTTTTTGATCTTAAAGAGTGCTAGATGGGATTTTCAGCTGTGGTGACATATACATTATAATTGCATCACAGTTGAGAAAGACTTTCTAAAGCATTAAAGATTGTGTAGTGTAATTAATTAGTAAGTAATATTTATATGATGGGAAATGCAATATAAGTTAATATTTTATTTAGTTTTAAAAGCAATCAATTGTCTACTTTTTTTAAGACTGTCAACAATATTAGTTACACAACACTTTTTAATACAGTAGGTATAATTCAAAACCATTTGAAAAATACAATGGTTTGTGCAGTAAAGTAGCTTAAAAGGTGGTGCATTCAGTCTTATGTCAAAGCGGTACAAGTAATAAATTTTTCTTAAATCAAAAAACCTTGTATAGTTGATTTTTCATAATTTTTACAAGTTCCATAAGTAAACAATCATTAGTTGCATAGTTATTTATATTAAAATTTTAACATTTACATGCAACATAAATACATTTAAGAAAAAAACGTTTAACAGTACATGTTTTGTAAAGAAAATTGGGAAACTGTATTTCTTTTTTTAAAAAAAGGTATAAAGTATTCATTCAGTTTTGAAATCCTAGAAATATTATGCAAGTCAATTATTTCTTTGCTACTTTCCATTATAAATGATTCTGTTGTAGCTAAGTTCATCAAAATCGTTTCCTTCAACCACATAAATTATACTAGAATCCTAAGAGGGTTTTCAGACAAAAATATAACTTAGTTCTTGGTTTTGCTAGTTATTTTTATAATGCTTGATACTCAGCTTAACAAATATTAATTTTTTAAAATACTATTAATACTTCAATATTTTCGCGATTTATACTTTTGTATTACTATTTAAAAAATAATTTTCCGGATGTGCTAACTTTTGAAGACTTTCAGAAATATATAAAACCTGCAGCTAATTGATGAATTGAGGCTTCACATAACAAATAGCGATCTTACATCGATAGATTAAATCAGTCGCATTAAAATAGAAAGATAGCTTTTTATTGGACCTCGTAAAAAAGTTTGTTAATGTCTCTGTCTCAATTGCTACTATTACTCTTATTCAAACTTGCATAAAGACTTCTATTTTTCTTTGGTGATCTTTTTGACAATCACATCGTTCTGATTTTTAAAAAAATGCATTAAAATAATTTTATATTATTATACTAATATTTTATTTTACTAAAAGGATGAAATTCCGTAGAACTATTAATCTTGGGAGGGTTTTATTTGAAATTAAAGAAGATATTGCTGCAAAATAAAAGATTCGCAATAATATACTTTAGTATTCTAATGATATATTTCAATTATTGTGAGATGAATGAAAGAAATGCATTTATTAATTTCAGTAATGAAACATATGTAAAACGAAATACAAAACAGGCTCGGATGTGTGTAACAAGAAAAAATTTGCTTGATAGTAAATTGAGAGAAACTCAGGAACGATCACAACAATCTCATATTAGAAAGAGCTGTACATTTTTTAATAAATTCTGACGGGATTTAATAAAAATTTTGGAAAGGCAGGGCATGTTTTTCAAAGATTTGTCTGATGATTATAAAAAAGAATTCAAACAACACCTTATTTATTAAAATTTATCCGATAAATATCTCCGAAATTTCGGGTTTTTTTTTAATATTTAACTATTGGATTCAGTTTATTGATCAGCAATAAAATAAAGAAATGTTGAAAAAATTTGCTTAGTATAAAAAATGCATAAAATAACAATTGAATACCATGAAATTAGTAAAATTAGAAACCTGTGTTGCTCCATGACCCAATCGATCAATTTAAAACATTGTCAGCATATAAATATACCTGATAAGGTTTGGGCTAAAAAAACAAATTAAAAACTTCCTTACTGATATCACTATGCACCCTAAGCTTAACATTTATAAAAACAAAATATAGACCTTTATAAATCGTTTCTAGGTTTAAAAAGAAGGGGGGAAAACATTGTTTTAGCGAAATGATTTTATGTTCATTGCAACAATATGCGTATAATATTAATTGGATAATTCCAAATGAGTTAAAAAGGCTAATAATTCTATTAGGGATGTTTAAATCACCTAAACCTTAAAGTAAACCGCTTTTCAAGATTTGGCTGTGAAATAAGCAATTATGTGCTGCCGAAACCTGATTTAGGGGTGCGAGATTCCAAAGATAAAAGGCGGAGACAGAAAGTCTGATTGCCTTCTTCTCGGAAAAGGGAATGATTTACTTTTGACATTTATTGGAGGCATCTGGTCAAAGTGGTTCAACAGTATCGGGGCTTAGAGAGGTGTGGTCTGAAAGACTACCGCGTGACATAGATCTATAGTTATACTGAGAACAGCAATATTTTCTTCCTCAATTGATTTATCTGTAAAACAGTTGAAATGATTAAAGATAAAAAAATTTCCTACACATCATAAGGGGAAAATCAGATACATAAACGAAGCAAAGTTTTTATAAGAATGTAAATACGCATTAAAAATAGATCTATCATAAAATAATTTGAATCAAATATAAGCTGAAATTAACTATGCAATTATAAAGAAAAACGTCGGAATTTAGTGAAGAAATTTCTATGTAAAGTTCAAAAAGTATTTTTCATGTTTTTTCCTGCGTTCACATAAAATTGAATAAGCGAAATATTTTATAAAGCTTTGCAATAAAATTCCATGTGTAAGAATATTAACAATTGTTAAATACAGTTAGATCATTTTTACAAGTGGTAAAAATACAGCAAAATTGCATTTCATATAATACATCAATATCTTTTTATAATCCTAAGAAAAACTTTTCTTATTAATATATAAAAAATTATTTAACGTATGTTCAAATTTTGAAACGCTAGCAAGTAGTAAATCATTTGAAAAATGTTTCGGATGGTACCAAGTAATGAGATACGCACAATATTATTTATAAGTTCTAAAAAACATGTCTACTTTGCTAGAAGGGTTAGCTATCCAAAATACTAAATATTATGAAGTACAGACAATTGCACAGGAAAATCAAACATATACAAAAACATAAAAATTTTCATAAAACTAGTTTAGCTGTTAATATTTTTGTTTTTTAATCTTTTTTTTAAAAAAAAATACGTATATTTCCGAATACGGTGAAAATTGTTTAACACGAAACTGATTATTTTGGAAATGAAATATTTTTTCGTGTTAAAGGATATAGTAAAAAAACAAACATATTTCACCAAAATTAAGTTTATTAGAGTACATTTTATTTATATAGATCTAAATATTCATGTATCTAATAAAAATCAATGAAACAAAAACATTCATAAGAACTTAATGAAATTTATTGCAAAATTTTAAATTTTTTGAAAAACAAAACATTTATTGAGTTTTGGGAAAATAATCTGATGAAAAAAATTTACTAGTTAACAATGGCGTTACGTAGAATATTAGGGCCTCCATGCAAAATCAGATTTTGGGCCCCAAGCCATATCTTACAAAGAATTGCAAAACCGTAACACACTGGGCTCCCCCCCCCCCACACACACGTTGCGGGAGCGTACATTACGCCACTGATATCAAACATCGTTTTGCTTAGAAATCTAGCAAATCTTTCAATTTTGAATTTCTTTGGTAATCTTTCTTCACGAGATACAAATACTATAGGCCCAGACCTAGTTAGAGTCTGATAAATTAAGGCCTTTGTGCAGAAGTGGATTAAGCGGCTGGATGGCCGCCAGGGGCTCTAAACTTGAGCAATTCTTACCACAAGATTTGTACAATTTATACGCACAGAAGGCTTCACACACAGCACATTTATACATCTTTATATTTAGTACAGTAAGCAGGGATGTCTTTAGACTTCTTGGGGCCCTGGGCCCTTTCGCAAAAGTAGACCCTGAGCCTCTGCACAAATGTAGGCCCCAACTATGACGCATAAAAGTAAACAGTGCGTAGCATACGTTGTCAAATACTCGTACAAACCCCAAACAAATAAATGTGTATGACTTACAATTGCACAAATCGACTAGGCCTATATAAGCACGACGGTCATCACATGTAGCCAGTTGACATATTATCCGAAATTCCAAGTTTTAATTTCCAATTTTTTTAAAGTTAAGGTTTATCTTGAGCAATTGAGTTTTAATATAGCTATACATTTTATTACGAGATTTTAAGTTTAACGAACCTTTTCACTATTTTAGTTTATTACTCTTGAATTCATGGGCCTCAAACCTTTTACCGCCAGGGTCCTCCAACTAACTTAATCCGTCTCTGTCTTTGTATTGGAATCAGATCTCGAACGCCACTTATATAAATGTCGAAGTCTCAGTGTTATTTAAAAAAATTATTTCAGGATATTACTGGAATCTGTCATTAAATGTAATTTTCTAATATATAAAAGAAAGTTTTTTTAAAAAAATTAAAATGAAATGAATTTAAGGCATTAGATAATTCAGTATTATAAAAAGGTTTTTTTTTCGATTGGAAAACACCATAAATTGTATTAAAATGATTTCATCCTATATATGAATTTCACAAACTCCCCAGTTATTTCATTTCATACCTGTTTCAATAAAATTCATCAGGTTTAGAAAGTTTTATTGCAATTTTTATATTCATTTGCTTGCATTAGAATTTATATTTGGGTTATGGTCAGGCTAAAAAAAAATGGGCTTTCAAATGCGCTATGGTTTCGAATCTTGATTTCATTCACGACCCTTTGTTTTGAATATCGTAGTATGCTTCATATTAAACGAAATTGATCCTTGCAATCCTTAGACGGCGTAATATGGATGGGAGAAACGAGATACGTGTCACATATTTGTCACTAGCATTTCAGAAATTCGAGTACTGCGTCGCCTATCCAAATTAAAATTTTCAGTTGTTTGTGATTCCAAACCATTTATTTATAGTACTAATATTACCTTTAATGAATATGTTATGTGTATTGAAATCAGTAATTCAAGGAAGAAAATTTTGAGAAAATCCCTTAAATAGTATAAATACTTTACTGTAATAAACTAAAATTTTCTGACTTACAAATTTATGCAGCATATAATACGAAAGTCATTTTCATTTACATTATTAGGAATAAATGTATGCATTCCATATGATATTGTCAACCACGTTGAAATATTTAGTGAAAACATGCACAGATTATCCAGAATATAAACGTTTTTGACGAATGTTAACATTTTGACTTGAAAATAATAAATTAACTTCAATTTTTTTAATTAATGGTCGTTACAGTAAACGTCATCCTATTGATGCGAGCTGCTAATTTATTTTTCACTACTTTTCACAAAACATCAAATTTAATCAGTTAATTCCATTTATTTAATACTTAAATCCGTCAAAATATATTTTATATATATTTTTTAAAAAAATGTTAGTAGTACTCAGTGGCTTAAAGTATACCTCCGCATCGCAGGGAGGCCCAGGATTCAAGGGGCCCCATATAGACTGACTGATGTCGAATAAGTAATCCTTTGTAAGATCCGGCTTGGGGCTTAAAACCAGACTTTATAGAGGGTCCCTAATATTTTCCGTGAGACAATTGGTGGTACTTAAAAAACTTTATAGATGACCGCCCTTCCTTTGTAAGCCCATTACAACCAAATTTATAAAATCTGAGAAGTCCTAAGTTTTCGTATGTATTCTAAGGGAAAAAATCTTAGTGCTCATCTTAAAAAAATCGCATCTATATTTATATACGAAATGTTCACTTAAACTTTTTGCTAGATATAATTTAACAGAAATGTGTTTATAAATTTTGTATAACATATTTTTTACGGTTCAGTTTTATTAATTAAAATGTTTGAATTTTACTATTGCAAAGTATTTTATGCGTGCTTCAGCATTGATTTTTAAGAACTTTTATGTAAGATTTTGCATCTTTAATTTCTAAATAAAACATAAAATTTGTACTTTTAAAATCTTTTAATTACATGTTTCGAAAATAAGATATAAATATTTGTCATGCATAACACTGTTTGGAGCTTCTTGATTTTACAAATTTCTGTGTGCATGTGAATATTTGGTACATATGATGTTGATTGTATTGCGATTCACGATTACTTGTAACAAAATGAAGGGGAAATTTTTGAAGCTAATTTTTGAAAATGCATATGAAGCTTTATTTTTCACTTTTTTTTTCTGTTAAGTACAAACTTTAAAGCATCAAAGAAAATTTTGTTATGGAATTATTCAATTTTTTTCAATAGCAAAAAGTATGAACACAAAAAGAATAAAAACTGATTGGCTTTCTTCCTTTTTCACTAGATAACTTTTGAAGGATGTACATTATAGTTCTACATTCTTTTATAAAATTGAAAACGGAAGAATGCTTGTGTATTCTGAAAAAAACCTAAAATTTTAAATTTATCTGCTATTTAAGTATTTCTTAAAATTAAAAACAAATTTAAACAATTCAGAGAGAAAATCCTTCCTTTCCTTGTTATTGTTACTAATGCCACCTGTCTGACGTAGTCAGATCGAGGCCCACGATATTCATCATGGCATCGGGCTAGACTGTACGCCTGTCGTTAGCCGTAGCTTTGAGTACCATGCAGGTGACAGTACGATTTGGCTCGGTTCCACCCCAATTTTGAGAGAGAACACCTTGGGAGTGGTCAGGGGCCTCTCTTTCCTTTCCTTTGTGTATATGATGTTGCGAATTTACTTATTGAAAATTTATGTTATTTTTCAATTTTTTTCATTTTTCCAAGTGTTACTTGAAAATAAGCTTCAGGTTCCATGAAAAATGCGTCTTAAACTTACACAGGAAGCTATTTCTTCTTGGTAATTTTTTTTAATAACAGTATTATTCATAATAAGCTATTTTCCTCTTCGAGTATTTCGCCACAACTCGTATCTGTAATAAATAGATTTATGTAATTTTGTCCCACTCCCACTTTTGCAGGGGTGTTTTTTAAAAATAATTATAATATTGTATCATTTTCATGTTGTGCTTATTTTTTGTATCGTTTCCTGTCTATCCCGTGTTAAATCGAACCTGGGTAATCTCACTAAAGTTTACTCAGGAAAACTCATACACATACCTGTAAGTAGTATGTAGCTTTACTTTCCTCTGTTCTGCGTGAGTGAATATTAACGTCGCACTGTTCAGACGAGGGCTTTTGGAGACGAACCTCGTAATTTTGAACCATGGTCAAGTGACGAGGACGACGCCAGAGCTGGCATCCCCTCTCCTAACTACCACACCACACCAACGGGAGGACTTTTGAGCTCTCAACAGATTTGACGTGCATTGCTCCCTACACGGCGGGTCTTCAGTGGTACTGGGCTCGAACTCATGACATACCAGCCACTAGTCTGTTACCTTGTCCACTAGGCTAACACGACAACTTCCTATATTCTGCAGATCATGATAAAGGGCTGATGTTAAAATAGCTTTGTATATTTAAAATACTAATATATTTTTACTTGATAAAGTCCAATCAAAATAGGACCCTCGGTGTTTTTTTGTTGTTGTTGTTGTTGCACCAAGGCGTTTGGTTACCTAGCTACGCCCCTGTTATATAACTCTATATTAAATAAAAAATATCAATAGTGTATTTCCAATCTGAACAGTCTGGAGAGTAAAATGTCAAATCAGGTGTCATCCTCCTGAATTCATCGTGATTTAAAATTACGAAGTTCGTCACCTCTATACCCCTCACGTTGTTTCGAAGTGCGATATTAACAAAACAAAAGAGAGAGACCAGCCAACGAAATTCAATCAGAAATTAACGAAAAATCTATTTGTTAACTTTTTTTATAATATTAGTTTCTGTTCACATCTATATTTTTTATTGCAGAGAGCGTAATTACTGTTGGATATTGATTAGGTTTGCTTTAAAACGTTTCTAGCCTTCTGTAATAATTTTTAAAAATATTTTTCAAAAATTGATTTTTATAATGTATAAAGGTACTTTCCCTCCTTACGTGTTTTTAAAAAATTTATATTTTTGGGGGGAAGGGGAAATAAAAATTTTAAAAACAATGAGTTTAATTAATGATTTTAAAACATTCATTTTTTAAGAAAGCAACTTAAAAAAGAACCAGCAAAAAGTAAACGAAAAAATTCATATTTTTTCAATGTAAAATATATATATGTACTACTTCTAAGGTCATTTTGCTTTTTGACCTTTTATCTCGCTATAATCTCACATGAAGTTTTTTCACACACCGTCGAATAGTTATAAAAATAGACTTCTAATAGAAGCATGACTTCGATATTTCTTTTAGATGTTTATTTTACACATACAATAATATTTTCATTAAATTTCTCACAAATAAATTGCGTGGAAATACTTAATAAAAGTGTAATAATGATAATATTTGATGTACAGCATAGAGAGATGCATAATAGCAATTATTTTTCAGTATTGATTAAAATGTCTATTTTTATGTTATTAATACTTTACAAAAATTCAAAAAAAAATTATTAATCCGTTTACATTAAAAATATTTTGCGTTGTAATATAATTAAAATATTCGTTCTAATCAAGATATAGAGTTAAAAATATCTAGCCAAAAAGAATAAATCAGGGGAAAAGAAATGAGAAGACTGGTTCCCACGTTTTTTTAACAAGCTAATTAAGGCGCGTTTGTGTTCGAGTGTCGGTGTCGTAAAATAGCCCCTCCCCCATGTGAATCATGAGATGAGTGAGAAGTTTCAAAGGAGTGGTCCAGGGCCGATCCTA